>JAGGNH010000056.1:300000-310394 GCA_026586065.1 Dioscorea zingiberensis | reverse complement strand
AAGTAATATATTACTAACCCCCTCTAACTCACGATGCGGTAGCAAAAAGCATCAAGAGTTTGTCAACAAAGAAATGGGCAGTGTGAGACTTTGTGAAAAATCAGCTATTTGTATAGAGGAAGATATAAAGGGTAATGTAATCGTCCCAACCTATAATTCTTGTCGAGTAATATGACAATCAATATCAATATGTTTAGTCTGCTCATGAAAGACGGAATTACGAGCAATTTGAATGGTGTTTTTGTTATCACAATAAAGAAGAGTAGGTGTCGTAATGGAGATCCCCATATCTGCTAAAAGCCAATGCAACCAAAGGATTTCATTAGTGGTAGTTACCATTGCACGATACTCAGCTTCTATGGAGGAGCGAGAGACGACTTGTTGCTTCTTACTTTTCCATGAAATAAGAGAACTGCCTAAGAAGATCACGAGGAAGCCGTAGTAAATTTACGATCATGAGGATCACCAGCCTAATCAGCATTAGAATAAGCCCAAAGGTCCAAAGAAGAATCAGAAGAAAAAAATAGACTCTTAGTACCCCTTAGGTAGCATAAAATCTGAAGAACAACATTGATGAACAATAGTGAGATGCAACAAACTAGCGACAATGTGGACAACATAAGCAATATCGTCGTAATAGTGAAATAGATTAGGCTACCAACCAAGGTGTAGTATAATATGGGATCAAGTAATGGAGTACCATCTGTAGGGCCTTATCGAGCATTAAGTTCCAAAGGTGTATTACAGTCCAGTATCCGTAAGGTGAGCATACTTAAGGATATCTACAATGTATTTGGATCAGACAAAAATATAACCTTTTGTATAGAAAGCAAACCTCAATACACAAAAAGCAGCATGGGGGCCAAAGTCTTTAGCTGCAAACTGACGAAAGTTAAATACGTCTTCAATAATACACACTAACAACATCATCACCAAGGATAATCATGTCATCACCATAAAGGAAAAGAGAATGAGGCTGGCAAAGGTGGACTTAACAAAAAAGCGTAATCATGACTACTAAAGGAAAAAACTGAGTAAGTAACTATGGTTGAAAACCTCTCAACCCAAGCAATGGTGATCCTTGTTTAAGAGCGCCTTTTGAGCGCCCAGAACTTCCCTGGATTACGACACACACCGCCAGGCAGTACTATATAAAACTTCCTTTTAAGATCCCCGCTTAAAATGTATTTTCGACATCTATCCGAGTGATATGCCATTTGGCGGATTCAAAGTAACCTGCAATAAGGGGTACGCTGAGTAGAAGTCATCTTAAGTAAACGGTACAAAAGTCTCCTCATAGTCTATAATTATATTAAGCAAGAAGCCCTTTGTAACTAATCGGGCTTTGTAATGCCTAACTTAATCCATCTAACTTTATCTTCATTTTATAAACCTAACGGTAACTAATAAGACTCTTACTTGCTGGAAGAGGACACTAAATCCCAAAGTATCAATCCAATGTAACGTAGCAACAAGTTCCTCACCTTAAGATGTTGCCAATCGGGATCAAGAACAACCTTCTATTGGGGATAAGTAAGGGCCATACAAAGACAATACAAGAGACATTAAAAAGCAGTTAAATGAGGCGGTATTACGGGGAGTAAGCAAAAAATCGTGTAACCGGTCGAATCGACTGCATGAGAAAGCCCCTTTGATAAATGGGACATGAATACGGTAGCTTACGAGACTAATCAGAAAATGGGGCTAGGACGGAAGATTATCAGCTCAGTAGAAGTGCGGCATCGTAATAATACGACGAATGCAGCAAGACATCGTGAGGGTGCTCGAGTCCCGCCGAGAATAACGAAGTGAAAAATGTCAGATATGGCGAGCTATGAGCACCCAAGAGTCGAGTCATAAGAGGAATCTCGTAGAGGACTCGGCATATCGTGCAGGATCATCTTGAAATCTGACCAAATGCCTGTATTTGCATCGTGATACACAAATTTTGAGACGTAGAGGAATAGAGAAGTTGCGGAATATACTCAAGGTAAAATAAAAGACATGACGAGAAATATATAGCTTTCAGAGACAAAGGCCGGATCATAAATAATGACTTCCATACCACCTCAGTCACGATAACTACAAGAAAGCACACAAAAGAGTAAAGGAAGAAGACAAACTTGCTCTTCTACTTCGCACATTGCATCGGGTTAAACAAAAGTTAAAGCTGCTAAAGCAAATACCCGTAAAGTTAAGAATAGTCGGAGAGCTCAATTCCATACAATTTTTCATCGGGAGACAAACTCAAGTGATAAATGTAGATCCCATTGATCAAACAAGTAAGAATCTGCATTTAACAAAGCCTTTCTTACCCCAAAAAAGGACTTAGAACACTAGCAGTAAAAGAAGGGAGTGGAGTGGTCTCAAATAATACGCCTAATCGTTTTCTTTCAACAACTCATTACGTGGGATGGGCCGCGACATACTGGGAATCAGCATCATATAAAAAAAGTTAAGCAATTCAGATAAACGCCAGTAAAGTATATTCCCTACCCGTATCACAACTTAAAGCACTTTTATCATTAATAGAATATTTAAGTTTTAACTAATGAGTTTAAAATTTAAAAGAAAAGTATAAATGCAAAACATCGAATTCCTACGCCTCATTGGGTATAAATCTAACAATATCGAAAATGCATCATCACTCAAAGCATAGACATATTATTCTAAATTCTCCTTTGTAGCAACAGGAGAGGGTCTCTACACATCGGAACAATCAACTTTAAATTCAAGGCAAATGTAAAGGTGAAACACTTCGATTAAAGTATAAAGTAAGCAAAAACTTTGTAAGTTTACAACCCTCTATACCGAATATCACTGAGGTTTTAAATCCCCAAGCGATCCTTTTAGAAACCAAATATCGCAAACGAGAGGCTAAAACACATAAACCCAAAGTCTAGAGCGCCACAAATAAAAACTAGATGCAAGAAGAAGCTTCAAAATAAAAGCAGTATTAAACTAACACTGGGCAGCCTACATTTACATGGGAACCTAGCAAAATTTCGCTTAAGACATACACTTATCTATACTTCATGGTCCCTGGGTCCCCAATCAAATTGGATCAGGGATCCTATACATAACAAGCTAAGTAGGAGAAAAATGAATAAAAATATCTTAGAGTCGTGCTTTCAACTAACAGATCCAAGGTTCATAGTAAGTTTAGAGAAATGTAATAAAACATCGAGAGAGGGACAAATGAGGCTGTACATAGCAGTAACCAACACTCTATAGAGGTGCATATGCTGTTCCATCAGCCGGGTCATACTATAAATGCATTTAGGAGCAATGAAAGTCGTTATAGATACAAAGCAGGTCAAGAAAGTGTGATATATGACGAGCAGGCCCCTAATCCAAGACCAACAAGAAAGAAAGTCATCTGTAATTAGAAGCCGGAGTCAAACCTAAAAAGCATGGAATGGACACTGATATATGGTCATGCTACATTACAACCGGTGGTATCAAGGAACTTCTCAAATCGCAGAACTTCATAAAGGATGCCACATTAGGATCTCTCCAAGCATGATGTCATACCAGTGTACAAAAGGCTATAATATTAGGCTATGTATAACTTATAAGTGAGACCGCTATCACCTTGATGCACCAAGACGCCTAAATGTAGTGTAGACATGACTATGGTGGGCTTAATCGCGGGACGCAATTGTCACTGTGGTTAAGTTGAAGACCGGGCTACCGGATACGCTGAAGAGCTTAGATATAAAGTTTAGGACATTGAGCCTTCCAATGTCCTTTCTGTTTGTAAAACTACACTTCGTCAAAACCAACTTCCCGTAAGCCATGTACGGCTACGGTTGATTCTTCAAGATAGGTTTTATGAAGAAACAACGAGAAGAGATTGACTAGATGTTGGTGAAGAGCCTTTCCTGCTTGTGTTTTGAAATGAGTTTCTTCAACTAAAAGTTCACTTACCACTGCATCAACAAAGGAATGGGGATGTCGATGCAAAATATTTCCCCGAAGTTCCTTAAAATCATCAATAAAGGGCCATTAAGAATTGAATAAGGCGCTGCCCTTCTCGATGAGCTATATAATGAGCATACTAGATTGAAGAGACTCGTGTGTCTCCGCGAGGGCTAACCGGGTCCAAAAGATCTACATTGTAGAGTAAAATTCTTGAACGCTCATATCCTTTTGTTGAACTACTCAGATATCTAATTCTAATTAATAGTGTCTTGCAAAGTTTGATTGTGTGTATAGTCGGCTAAGTAATCCCAAACTTGCTTTGCAATCTCAAATCTTGGCCAATCAATTCCAATAGAATGCTTCAACATAGTTACTAATCCAAGTCCAGATTTTCAATTGTTGACTTCCCAAGCATCTAACAATTCAACATACTTTCCATCCTTATCATTTGTAGGTTTTGTCACAAAGACCACCTGGACATAACTCCACATAATGCTTTTCCTTTCGTCAGAAATTTTTCATAACATAGCTCCAATATGAGTAGTTGCTTCCATGTAATCTAACACCAATAGATTGAAAAAGAATCATTTCGCTCAAAGAACCATTATCAACTCAAATTTCTCCAAGTAACCTACGCAAAACACCTCGCGGTAAAGAAAAACCCCAAATCTTTTTTCTTTACCGCAAAGGCAATTTCCAAAAGATCTCATACACAAGATACCCCGGTCTTCAAACCTTCTGCGCTTGCAAACTTGGTCTTTAAAACCTTCTTTCTCCCTTTGGCTTCCCCGATATTTTCCTAAATTGCCGCCTAACACCCTCTTAGCTTTGCCAACCTCTCATTCAATTCCTATAAAGAAAACCATCCAAATTTCACTATTCTTGTCCTCAACTTCCGCAGCCTTCTCACCCAACCAACTTCTTAAACGGAGTCTTTAATCAAAGCTCCATACCATGTGAGATTAAAAGAGAAAGCAAAGAGAAAAAGAAACCATAGCGCTAGGGTTACATTCAACAACCTTGTCACATTTATGTGATGAAAACATGTTTCATAAAAAGTAAGAATAAAGTAGAAAGCCTATTCTACCCTCACTAATAGTATAATACTTACTCAAGTAACCAAACTAATAAAATAGACAAGTAATATATTGGTAATAATAACAACCAAAGCTAAAGAATATCAAGAATGCACATTGGGATTCGTAAGGACAAACCAAGGAGAGGACTAATATTGACTAAGAGGTCAATCGCATGTAGACATCTCAAATAACAAGTACAAATTGCAATCGAAAGGCAGTAGATCAAGTTACTTCAAATAAAGATGCAAAAGTTACTCAACCGAAATTTATAGATCGATGCTAAAATTTTATGAACGCTTAACATTACAAAATCTTTCAAGTTACTTATTTTACTCCTAAAAAACTATAAAGATCACTATCTCAGAATCGAGAAGTTAAATGTATCTCTGTCCTTGTTAAAGCATATGAAAACCTCCAGCCTATTTCTTTCTCTTCCAAAATTATAAACCTTGGGGCAAGTATAATTGCAGGATCATTAATAGGCTCCACAAGTACATGTGAACACGAAGCGCCTTTGTATTCCATTTTTGTTCATAGCACATAAATCAATAAATATCATTTCCATAAAAAGTTCTCACTCTCAAAAAAAGGAAAAAAACAATCAGTTAAAGAATCACAAAAAAAGACTAAATAATTGATGTTAAAGATTGAGAATAGTTTATTGTGCATGCATCATATCAAAGACAGTTAGATCAAGGAAGAATAAAAAACATGATGTCAAGTGAATTTTATCCTTGAAGTATTTAAAAGCAATGAAGTTATGCAAGTTTTTGGCTGAGGATAATTGTGAATACTAATAGGAATTACACAAATATTACCCTAAAGTTGTTTGATATTGAGTAGCCAAACATCAACCACCTATTGAACCCATGATACCTAGAAAGTATGCCCTATCTTGATAAAAAATGGTTGAATAAAAAATAACAAGCAAAAATTGAACACAAGTAACAGTTCCAGGTTCAGTACCCAAGATATTGAATCCATTGTAGAGCAGAGTTGATTGATTCAACATGGCCAGTTACAACCAATTCTGTACCATTACTACCACCTCTATTCACATACAGTTTATTTCTCCAAGGCTGCCAAAGTTGGAAAGGCATTGGAGCAAGAAATACAGTACCAGATTGTGCTCTGATAGTGATAGATATGTTTTCTTCAATGTCTGAATAGCCAACTTCAAATCCAGTGAAACCACTGCAATGCATCAAAGTTATAATTGAGACTCAGGTGGAAGAAAATGCCAGTCAGAAATGTAGAAACACCTGAAAATTTAGATCAAAGGCATAGAACAGTGACCTTATATCACAATTACACATCAGATAGGAAACTTACCCAAATTTGGGGCTTATAATATCTTCAGTTACATGTAGTTGAACTGGTAAAGATAAAAACTGAGGTGGTTTGCACAGGATGGATATAGTAGCTATACCAGTAGCAACATTCTGATTCACATCAGAAATTGTGTAAGAAAACGTATCATTACCATAAAATCCTTTGTATGGAGTGTATCGAAAGAGATGTCCATATTGCAGCAGTGATCCATGAAGCGGCTGCCAAGATTAAAACATCAATATGTTAAAATCCTCTTAGAGTTTATAACAAATTGAAAGTGCGTCTAAAACAGTTTGAACATTGAGGGAAGATGAAAGAAAAGCCTCAAATTAGGAAAGAACACTTGAACATTTACATTCACACTATAGGAATGATAAGATAGTGTTTCAAAGAATCCTTATATTGATTTATACTCACTGTAGTATTTTTCCTTGTATCTTACGCAGTAAGATACCTATTTTATGGACAACCATCCATTTCATTTGATGGGATAAAACTAGTTTGATGATTATCTAAAATTGCATCTGAATTCAAAACGCCTAAACAATTTCAAAAAATTAAATAAACTACACCAACAAGAATGAGGAGGTTCAGGCAGAAATAACTGCTCTACATAATGTTGGCAGCATGGCTCAGGCAGATAATTGTTGAGTCTTACTATTGATGAACCAATTATAATAGCTTCACCATTGGCAACATAGTCATTTGACAGAACATTGAAAGCAATTGATTCATCCTCCCATACAGAAATGTTGTCATTGCGAGCTTCAGGAAAATATACTCCTGCAACAAAATTATTTAAGATTGAATAACATAAAATTCAAAGCAAATAAACCAGGTCGCAAACCTGCTATGTTCTGTTTAAGGTGTCCGTGGAGATGAACAGTGGATGGCATTATCCTTAAATTTTTATTTTATAGGTCAAGAGAATTGCTGTTGAGTTTACAACTAAAATCAGGTAACTGCTTCAGTTTTAGCTCAAAAATGCAAAAGAGCTAACTGTTGCTACTAGAAAGAAAGACATTGCTACTAGAAAGAGAATTGCTGTTGAGTTTACAACTAAAATCAAGTATACTGTTCTCAGTCAGGTTGCACTCTAGAAAGAAAGACATTGATGTGATGTATATGATACAAAGCATAAATAAAGTAACTTACTTTCGTATAGATTGATCTCAAGTGGGGATGGAGACAAAAATATTTCATCAAATAGAATGGAGATATTGTACACACCAAGATCTTTTGCCAGGTAGTAACCAGTATATGTTCCATCTTCATTATCAACAAATGGCCATGTTAGAAAATCAGAAATATTAGTGTCACCAAGTTTAAAGCTCAGCCTATCCTTGTAAGATGGGGTAGGATTTGAGAAAGAATCCATGAGTTGAACCACAACTTCATTCCTCACTAGTCTCTTTACTCTGGATGAAATTTTCACAACAGTTGATAGTGATGCATCAACAAGACCTATCAAGAGAAAGTTTCATTGATTAGGAATGGAATTACATTACAGAAATAACACAGGAAAGACATATGTTATATTATCTCTGAGAAGCAAAGAAACATCTGAAAGCATTAGAACATTATCTAGCAAACCAATACCTGGTGAAACATTCACCGAGTAGGAATTGCCATCATTTAGTGGGATGTTTCCACAGTAAACATGGATTTCATAGTCTCCTGACTTCTCAGCAGTATAAGCAATACTGAAGGCACTAGTCTGAGCTGTTGACCTCCAAGGAGACTAACGTTCAAAACAGCAAACATTAGAATCACATTCATTTTTTTTAATAAGTTTTTAACTGATTTGCAGCACATATGAAATTTCTTACAGAGTTTTTGTCATTAACTGGCAATCCATGACCACTGCCAGCAGCCTCTTTGGTAGAGGAAGAAGGTCTAGCAAGAGGGACATGTTCTGAACAACATGATATTTCATTCAAACTAGATCCTAAAAGGAACATAGAAATGAATGATTTGATTGAGGAGCCTTACCATTATGGCTCCTCAAAGGAAATATAATCGAGCGAACATATAAAGAATCATTTTTTCTTGAAATCTGGGTGTGGAGATGTTCTGCACGAATTGGAGAAGGATTATGGTAACTATCTTCTAGATACACATTGAAGAATGATGCTCTACCAGCAACAGAAACAGCTAAACTGGACCCATTGACAACACTATTGTGTGCATCACAATAACCTGCCAAAAAAAAAAAATAGAACTTTCATGGAAACAGTAATAAAAGTTCAAAAAAAAAAAATGTATTCAACAGAAGTAACTTTACTGACATGCCAAGGCATATCCTTGAAACCAAGTGAGAAATAACTAGGAAAGCCTCGTGAACACACAAAATTTCTCTAGATTGCATACCTACAAAGACAGTGAACTGATAAGGCACATTGGCAATGCTTTCATTCAAGTTGAGACTGAAAATGGTGAGCAAGAATTCTCCTGGCTCAGAAACAATAAATGACAACAATTGTACTCCTGGTTCCACCTCTTGGAAAGATAGGTCTCCAACTGGGACTGACAAATTTGTAGCTGTCTCAATGACTCGAGCATCAAATGGAAAAGAACTCTGGAACAAGATTCCCAAATCTATCTTGCTGATATACAAACATTTCTAGCTTTGAGAAAATCTGCAAAGAATTTGTTCCATATTTCCATTTGCCCAGGCTATTGGTGATATTGAATGGTCCTGTGGCAAGGTGAGCAAATTTGTTTCTAAGAATGATAAACAGCAACCTAACTGATGACCTGGTTTCACACATTTCATTATATGCCAGGATTGCAGTATATTCATATTTAATAATACAAATGAGGAGCAAAACACAATGACAGATGTGCTACTATCAGTAGAAAACTCATCTTTCTAAGTTCTTTTCTCCAGTTAAAGAAAAAAAAATAGTTAAGATGTGAATTCATGGAAGCAAATTAAAGTGAGTGACCTGGTTTTACCACCTAATGGCAAAGGTAAATCTCAAGTGTTTGATTACCACCATAAACAAACAAAAGAAGCCTTCCTGCAGTTGTTGGAGTGAATTCAACAACAATATATCCTAGTTCATTCCGACCATTGTACTGGATGTCTTGCAAAATGTGAAACAGACCCATTTTTTGTAATGTGCTGATACTCATAAAGTAGTCTTTGCTGGGTGGATCAGCTCTCAAGGATATATTGTTCCCAAATGCATCCTTAGGAAGTATCAACACATGAGCTTTAGTCCCAGCAACGAACTCATTGCCGAAGTTCCTTAAATGGGCCACACAAGTAGATGGATAGAGATTTCCTTCATATACCAAGTGCTTATTAGAGCTATGTAAAGTGAAAGCAAGCAGCACTGTTTAACGAAAGTACAATCTATTCTTAAAATCAAAGATTGAAACTTAAAGAAAATGCTATGGTAGCAATAGAAGATAAGAAAACAACACACAAAAAAATACCAAAGATGTCTACATGTACAGATCATGAATCTCACTTGTCTCCATAAATAAAACAAGTTGCTATACAAACTATCAACTTCCATGATGAATATTAATAGGCATGACCAGCAAACCTTGATATTTGTCAGACCAATTAATTACTAAGAATATGATGAGTATAAAATCAATTTCATAATCTCTTTTATTATTATTATTATTATTGTTATTATTATTATTATTATTAATATTTTAATACACTCAACATACACAATTTCATTTCTGCACCATTAATAAGTAATTTGTGCTACAAATCAGATCAACTTTATGGTGCCTCTTTCAGGAAGTGTGTAGCTTACATATCTTTAACCAATTATCCACAAACTATACCTATGTTGCACATTTCACTTCTTTATAGCTAAGAAGAAATTTCCAATTCAAGGATCATGCATTTCATAGAGTAATCCGATGCTTTATAAACAAGTAAAGGAAAAGATCAATCTGGTTTACCAGGGGAAACGCTAAAATGAAGAGATGAATCAGTGACACCAGAATGATCTTCATTGATGGCCACATTAAACTCCCCGACTTGAAGTGGAATAAAAGAAATGTTCCAGTTAGTAGGATCCCCATCAGTGT
>JAGGNH010000056.1:0-295000 GCA_026586065.1 Dioscorea zingiberensis | reverse complement strand
AATCAAATTAGCATAAACTTTGAACTCTAGAGATCTTGACATTTACTCTTAATCAAGAAAGATAAACACTCAATGATCATTTTAATGACAGATACAATGCTCTGAGATGAGATAAAAATAACACAACATTCTTTGAACACTATAATGCCTGTATATAACGAGTCAAGATCATGCCTTCTTTGTTCTTACCCATCCTCCATCTGATGCTAATAGGTCAAGCTTCTTCCAAATCTTAATAAAATAATTTATTATTTTATTAAAGAAGATTGTAGACCTTCAGATTGGATTTGTGTCCTGAAATACTCAGGTTGATCCAACAAAAACATTAAAATAAAAAAAAAGTAAATTGAAGTGGGCAAAATTCATGAGGCACCTCTAAATTGGTAGAAAGAGGGCAACAAATCCAGTGTTCCATATGAACATTGAAAGAAAGAAGAGATCCAAGAACCATCAGAGTCTC
The DNA here is from genome assembly GCA_026586065.1 of Dioscorea zingiberensis. Taxonomy (NCBI): domain Eukaryota; kingdom Viridiplantae; phylum Streptophyta; class Magnoliopsida; order Dioscoreales; family Dioscoreaceae; genus Dioscorea; species Dioscorea zingiberensis. The sequence continues at coordinate 294,540 of JAGGNH010000056.1, read as the reverse complement.
TATTTGCTATTTCAAGTACCAAACAACTATTCCAAGTAATGTTTTCTTTGTTGGTTCATATATACTCTGCATTTTTGTTGGTTTATACTCTCCATGCCCAAATTTATATTATATTTAGAGAAGATGTTGTGATATTTTGTTGACAAGTACTCAGATTGCTAGTTCATACTGTGATGCACATATTTATATTTAGAGAAGATTTTCCGATGTCTCTATTTATATTTGTTTCTATTTTCTTGTGTTGTTTTCCATATTCTTAATGTGTCCTTTAATTTTGTTGTTTCATGCTCTGTATGCCCAAGAATGTGGCATATGGTAGTGAATTTTTGCAGGAACTTGTGTGTGGTGATTCAGGGATTGATGAATTGAATGAGGGTGATGGGTGTAATGCAGGCTTTGATTCAATGTCTGATAGTGACAGTTCTGACTTTGAGTTTCATGAAAGTGATTATGATATGGAGGATGATGATGATCAAGTTAATGAAGTTAATGTTGATTTAGGGATAGAGAGAGATATGGGTGATGTGAACTTTATGAAAGGTTCTGTATTAGATCCTGGGATAGAGCCTGAGGATGAGTCTGATGATTCAAAATATGAGAATTCAATGTCTTTGCACAGTCTGGATGAGTCTGATGATGTAGGTGTCTGCTCAAGAAGAAGGTGGCCAGAGTTTAACAATGAAACAGATATGGATTACCCAAAACTAGAAAAAGGCATGGTGTTTTCTAGTAGAGAGACACTGAAGAAAGCAGTAAGACAATATGGAAGGAGGAAGAGATATAATGTGAAGTTTGAGAGGAATGATAAAAAATAGAGTCAAAGCTATATGTAAGAAAGAATGTCCATGGGTGTTGTGGGGATCAAAATTAAACCCCAGAGATAATTTTGACAGACTTGGCAAATTAAAACATATGTTAGTGAGCACACGTGTTCCAAGGGAATAAAGAATAGGAATGTTACTTCAAATGGATGGTTTCTCATTACTTGCACAAGTTTGCTAATGATCAAAATTATTCCATCACTTCATTACAACAAGATTTGAGAAGGGATTTGAATTTCCTAGTGCCATTGAACAAGTGCTACAGGGCTAAACAAATAGCACTAGAAAGGGTTCTAGAGAATGCAAAGGATCACTAAGGTAAAATTTATGACTACTTGGTTGCGCTTAGGCAAACCAACACAGGAGCCACAACAATTTGCAAGATAGAGTACAGATTATTACTGAGGATGTATGTTTGCCTACAAGCATGCAAAGATGGGTTCAAATCTGGCTGTAGGCCTATTATTAGCCTTGATGCATGCTTCTTGAAAGTATACTATGGGGGACACTTAATGGTGGCAGTAAGGATTGATGCTAATGACTGAATGTAACCCCTTGCATTTGTTGCTGTTGAGAGTGAGAACTTTGACTCATGGTGTTGGTTCATTCAATTGCTGAAGGAGGATTTTGATATAGGCAACTCATACCATTGGTCATTTATGTCAGACAAACAGAAGGTATAAATTTTTTGTTTAGCATTTCTAATTGTTTAACTTTAACTTACAGAGGGTATTCATTGAGAACAAACTTTGCAGGGACTTGTGGATGCCCTATTAGAGTTAGTGCCAAATGCCGAGCATAGAAACTGTGTGAGACATTTATACACTAACTTTAAGTCTCAACCTACTAACAAAGGGAAAGCACTGAAAGATTTAGTATGGAAAGCAGCCAGAGCTACCTACATGAAAGAGTATGAGAATGCAATAAGGGAGATGAGGAGTTTATCAGAGGATGCCCACAAGTGGTTACAAGCTAAAGATCCAAGGCATTGGTCCAAAGCACACTTTTCTACAATGACCAAGTGTAATATGCCCCTGAACAACTTGTGTGAGTGCTTCAACAAGTATATCTTGGAGGCAAGGGGAAGCCCTGTGCTAACTATGATGGAGAGTATAAGGACTAAGTTGATGCAGAGGATAGCTTCGAAGAGAGAAGCATCTGAAAGGTATACAGGGCATCTATGTCCTAAGATTCAACAGAAAGTGGACAAAATCATTGAGGAGTCTAGTAGATGTTAGGCTAAACATGCTGGTGGAGCTAAGTACCAGGTGTCCTGTGGGCCAGCTGATTAGCATGTGGTTGACCTAGGAAGCCACAGTTGTTCATGCAGGAAATGGGATCTTAGTGGCATACCCTGTAGTCATGTTGTGGCAGTAATGTGTACCATTGAAGAAAGGCCTGAACAATATGTCCACAAATGCTATCACAAGGCAACACAAATTCAGATTTATTCTCACTTCATTCAACCCATCAGAGGGATAAATCAATGGAGTCATGTAGAAAACATAGACCCAAATTCTAACTCTCATGTTGAGAAGACCTCCAAAAGTGCACTCACACAAGAGTAGAAGGAAGGAAGTTAATGAAACACGAAATCAATCCAATGATTGCAAGAAGGGATTGCAAGTGAGTTGTAGAAAATGTGGCCAGGCAGGGCACAATACCAGGACATGTAAGGGAGTAGTTGGTGGCAACAAGAAGCATCATAAGTACACTATAAGTATTCTGAATTTTTCCTGTATGTCAAGTTTAATGTAAATTATATTTTGTTATTTGTCAGACTCTTATATGTTGTTCTTTTTATTTCTTTGTTTTAGGTTAGAAGAACTGGTGGAAGGCAAGCTGCAAGGGTAGAGGTGAAACTTATTTTAACTTACTTGGTCATATGTGAGACACTAATTTTATTTTTTTTTCCTCAGAGGCCTGCACCAACTAGGCATAATATATCAACTCAACCACCTGCAACTATTAGGTGGATGCCTGATGTAAGCTTATTGATACTAATTTTTTTTTTTTGTTATAATGATTTTGCTTCCTTTATGATTTTTATAATTAATTTGGGAGATTTGTAGGGTTCTCAAGTTGTTAACACACAAGAAAGTTGTGTCACCAGAGCCACTTCTTCTGAAACTCTACTTGGGCATCCACATAGACAACAAAGAGGAGCTGGTGGAAGGCAAGTTGCAAGGGAAGAGGTAAAAAAGAATTCTGAATTACTTGGGACAAAGTGAGACACTAATTTCAATTTTTTTTTTCCTCAGAGACCTGCTTCAACTATGCAAAATATACCTGTCTAACCACTTAAAGAAAGGCAAACTGTAAATCAAGATGGAGTTGAAAAGGTACAAGTGGCTGCAAGGGAAGAGGTAAAATTATTTTAACTTACTTGGCCACAATTGAGACACTAATTTTAATTTTTTTTTCCTCAGATACTTGCTTCAACTATGCAATATATACCTGTCCAGCCACTTGAAGAAAGGCAAACTGAAAATCAAGTTGAAGTAGAAAGGGTACAAGTGGCTGCAAGGGAAGAGGTAAAATAATTTTAACTTATTTGGCCACATTTGAGACACTAATTTTAATTTTTTCCCTCAGAGACCTGCACCAACTATGCAGAATATGTCAATTAAAATACTTGCAACTATTAGGTGGATGCCTGATGTAAGCTTATTGACCCTAATTTTTTTTTGTCATAATGATTTTGCTTCCTTAATGATTTTTATAATTAATTTGGGAGATTTGTAGGGTTCTTCTCAAGTTGTTTACACACAAGAAAGTTATGTCACCAGAGCCACTTCTGTGAATCCACTTGGGCACCCACATAGACCGCAAAGAAGACAAGTGCCATCAAGGTATATGGTTTATCTAGAGCTGGAAGTGTGACAACAGGAAAAAGAAAGGTGTCTGAAACTGAAACTACTAGAAGTCCTCCACAAAAATATAAGGGAGAAGGAAATTATATACATGAAAGAAAGGACTACTACTGGGAAGGGTGTATGTGGTGTTATAAAGTTTGATAAGCTTTTGTTTTTGTCTACTTTTGGGGTTGCACTAGAAATTTTAAATAGTTTTGTCTATGTTGAATTTGCAATGTGAATGCTTGGTTTTGCAAGTTGAACATGAACAAGGAGATGGTGAAATCTGTGATGGTGTAAAAGAGAAATTACATGAATCTTGGTTTTGCAAGTTGTAATGAATGCTTAATTTTGAAATGTGAAATGCTTACTTTTGCAATGTCAATGCTTCAATGCTTAATTTTGCAATGTCTGTGCTTGATTTTGCAATGCTTCACTGCTCTAGATTCTTGGCAACAACAATTCATTTGATTACATGTAACAGAATTCTTACATGTAACATAATTCTATTTTACAATAGTAAATGTTCACAGCATCAGATTCTTGGCAACAACAATTCAATTTAATTCATTTACATGTAACAAAATTCTCAGATGCAAACTACCAGCTTGGTGTCCCATACTGCACATCAATGTTTATTTCTTGAATGTTTTTGTTATCACCTCTATTAGGATAGCTAATTTCCTTTTTTTAACCTTCCTAGTAGTTTTTGGATTTCTTTCTTACAAGATTCATAATTAAATTCTCACAATTTTTTATGTGCTTTCCAATTGAATTTGCAAGAGTAAATACGTAATTTAGGAGCCCTACCTTATGGGCACACACACTGAAAAATAGAAATTAGTTCTTATTTTTCTTCATGCTTGTTACCAAATTATCCTTATTGTAACGCCTCAATCTCTGACTCGGGACCCTAGCATCGCTAATCAGATCGGGCCGTATCCAAGTGGAGACGAGCCCCGCTAGAATACAAGGCCTAAGTAATCAAAGGTATAAATATAATAATCAAATATCTCAAATGATAAGACATAATATCCTCAGATAGTCACAAATGAAATAAAATAAAACCTAAAGGGACCACAAGCCCTACATAAGTCCAGCCCTACAAGGGTCCTAAAATAAAATGTCCTCACACAACAAAATCTAATCCTAGAGAGATCCTCCTGACCTCAACAAGTATCCCCCTAATCCTCCTCAGACGCCCCCTCGAAGCTCGAGTCAACCTACTCCTCGTGACCCTAAATGAGAGAAAGAAAACGCCGTGAGCTTCAAAGGAAAGCCCAGTAAGTACCCTGCAAGGATCTCAAACGGTAAGATGAAACAAGATATCAACCATCAACAAATCATCAAGCAAAGGGGCTACACCCCAAACAAGCGCATCCTAGACTCAAATTTACGCCCTCCGTGCCCCTCGGATAGGAATTTCAAACAACAACCCACAAAGATCCCCGACAGCCAACCATCCGTTGTAAGAAATGATGTAGCCTCGTGATCGCTAATAACAGCCTACCTACCGCGAACGACGTAACCCGGCCGCTGGCCGGTAGCGCCACCTCTCTCATGTCGACATGGTCGCTGATCGCCTAATCGACTCAGCGTGGGACAGCGAGTATCGCCCCTCCGCCGAGTGCCGGAACGTCGTGGTGTCCCGTCCCCCAACGCCTCGCAAAATCCGTAGCTTACCCGCTCCACTGCATTAATCGCGGAAGAATGTAACTCGGGCTTGGCACATACCTTCCTACCAAAGACACCACCATGGCCTATGATCAAGTGTCGGCCCACGGGTTGGCATGTCCAAAAGAGCATTCAACAAACAGGTAGTGAAACTTTACGCTCGAATCCGGACGGGGCACAGGCTCACGCGTTTCCACGGCCACGTGCAGGTCAACAGATCCTTGTGATCAGTAAACACTACCTTTAACGCTCAACCATACACACACAAAGAAGGAAAAACAACAAAAGCAAGTATGTGTATGCACCAAATAAATAGATATCACAAATAGAGAAAATATGCCAAAAACAGCACATGCCAAATCAAAGAAACCCAAACAAGGGTGGAAGCGAGGCGAAGGTATCTTACCTCGATCGCAACCAACTAGGTGCAACGTGAATCAGCCCCAACGGCTTAACGCTCTTCTCCAATATCCTGATAATCATAAAGTTTTATTTTTAAAATATGCCCGTGTAATTAAGATATATCACTCTACGATGCAAATCCCATTATATGGGCCTTGCCCATTATTAGTTCAACTCACTCTTAATTATAATTAGAATAATTTTTTTTTTAATTAAGAATATAATCATCATCGCTTATTTTCCTTGCCTATGAATTACCCAATGACCATGGGTTTTTTTTTTCTCCAATTCCAAGCCCATATTATCCTTCTCTTACTCCCAATCTGAATTTTAATATTAATAGCGTGTTTTATTTCTACTAGGACTATGCTAGGTCTATCATCGAGCATATTCGGCCCTTTGTCCCCAAGTCATGCTTGACTTCATCAATAAAATTCTAATTAAGGCTTTCATTAAAATAATTATGTAACTCACTTAATTATTTATCATGCAAAAGCTTATTTATATTAATTCCCAAAGTTTTCTAAACCCAACAAAGGATATTAATTAACACAAATTTATGAATCTTATTATCAATAGACCGGGTGAGGGAGGAATCTCAAATTTAACCTATGAATCCTACTAACAATCACAACCATCCCACTAACAATCACAACCTCATCATTAACCTATGAATCCTACTAACAATCACAACTTCATCATTAACTAACAATCACAACCTCATCATTAACTATTATATACTATACTTGTACTTTCTCTCTCCAGGAGAACTATAGCAACTTAAAACCTTCAATTCTCTCTTTCTTTATTTCTCTCTTATGTCCACATATGATGACAAATAACGATTCCCTTCTAAACCTTTGACTTAATTTTAACAAACTACCACTCATCTTCATGAACCCCCAGGCATGCCCAACTTACAACTCAGAACCGGTCCACCATAAATAAGGAATAAGCAACTTCTACAAAGTACAATGATCCCTTGGACCAATTATAAAAGAAATCCCAATATGGTAGTCTTATTAACTACTACCACACCTCTAATGTAACTCCTAAAACACTAAGAATCCATCACACATTACCATCGATCATCTCAAGGCACCCACAACATTAGATGCTATATTAATAGAACTCGAATAATCCATCGCCTCTTCAACAGTCTTCTAAAATATTATTGGACAATCAGTGCCTTCCATCATCACCCCTCAAGGCTTCAAGCTACTTACTCCACCTTAACAACTCTAGACAAACCCAAGAAGGGAAATAGAACTCTAAATCCTTGTTTCTAGGTAATCACATGGGTTCTTGGGGTTCTTATGCTATATAAAAACAAATATCAACTGAGGACGGAGTACTCACCCTACTGCTTCCTTGGTGCCCTCTAATCCTTCTCCCTCTTGCTCTCCTCCTTCACTCGCGAGCAAGCGCGTCGCCGTTTGGAGAGGATCTTTGTTAGTGTTAGGAGGTCACGGTGGTATGTATTTATATAAGTTTCATGGGCTGTGTCATCTTGGAATAGGATTTCTTCTCCTAATCGTATTATGTTTTATCCTTCATGATTAGATAAACTCATAGTTTGAGTTTATCTCAGACTTTTAATTATAATAAGTGTAATATCTTATCCATAATTTTTAAATCCTCAAGGTCAAAAGTTAATCAAACTCTTATTTAAATCTAATCTCTTTCTCCCACTAAAATTAGAGATAATTAAGAATAAAATTTAAAAATTTACAAAATACTAAGATGATTCCTTAAAACCCCTGGGTTTCACACTTATAAATAGAGATATTTTCAAAAATAAAAGTAAAAGGTCCCAAAAATATAAGACAAGTCCCAATTCTTGAAGGAAAGCCCTTGCCAGGACGGGACCAGACATGAATCTCTTGTTATTGAGCATTTACATGGAAAAGTTTTTCTAATGAATACGCACTCGCCCCCTCCTCCACCCACAACGATACCCTCCATTGCGTCCACACACCTTAAAACTGGAATTATCAACGCCAAGCCATGATCGTGATCGGGTTTCCAGCGAAAGTGAGATCCTCGAGACAAGGAAGAGGGAGCTCCGCTGGTAACTCGACTCGCCCCGCGACGACCACTATTGCAGCCATCGGTACAGCGGCTCGCCGGAGAGAGTTCGGCCTCCCGCCCGACGCCATGAGGGTCAGTGCTAGCTAGGTTTTATAGAGAGAGAGAAGAGAGACAATCAGCTAAAAAGGTAAAGGAGAAGTCAAAAGGGGGTGCTGATGTGGCAAGTCAACATGGCCACGTGGCTTGCCACGCCGCATGTACTGCTTAACGCCAGAGGGCCTCAAAGTGACTGATTGGATGCAATTAAAAAGTTTAGTGACCTAATTGAATTTTTTTAAAGTTCAGTGACCAAAATAGGATGGATCCCATAGTTTAGTGACTATCCAGGTAGTTTACCCAAAAAATAAATAAAGAGAGCAATATGGTTTTTTATAAATAGAGAATAAAAAAAAAATAAGATTACTTAACATTTAACATGATTTTAAAATTTATTAAAAATTTAATTCTATTTCACTCAAAATAAGATAAGTGCTTGTTTTGGTTGGAACGGGTGGCCTTGGAAGAGGAACCAGGTTCCGCCAAACTCGAGAAGAAACCCCTGCAGGATCCTACAACCTGATCACAGCCTTCCAAAGACTCTCAGATCTCCCAATTCGGCAACAACTGCTACTACACTGCCCCTACGCAAGAATCACAAGATGAGGTGAGTGGTGAAATCTCTATCATCATCTTCCTCATTAGGGTTTAGGTTTTCACATTTAGTCAGGATTTTGGGGTAAGTAAATCGGTACAACCTGAAATAAAAGTTACTAAAAATAGGTTTTCGAAATCAAAAGCATGTTTGTGTTTACTATTTGCCTGATTCTTCATCGGAGCTTCGATTTTTCATATTACGAACTGCCATGAATTGCAAACATGTCTTCACCTCCATTTTATCTTTTCATTATGCCCTCTTCTTCCATTTTTTGGACTTTCTCAATTAATTGCGTTGATTATTGTTTATTTTGGATGTAAATTTATTTGCAAATGCGATAACAAATTGGTATTAGGGATTTTCATAGTTTTGCAAATCAGAGCGTGAGCCCTTGATTTCAACGACTCATGGGATGATTTTCTACCTTTGGCAGAATTCGCCTATAACAATAGTTATCAAGAGAGCATTCAGATGGCGCCATATGAAGCTCTGTATGGCCGCAAGTGCAGATCTCCTATCCCTTGGGATGATGTGGTGGAGAAGTTTACGTGTCCGTAAACCCCATCGCGTGCATATAGAGAAGGTCAAGATAATCAGAGAAAAATTGAAAGTGGCTCATAGCCGTCAGAAGAGCTATGCTGACAAAAGTCGCCTCCAAAGTTAGAGTTTCGTGTAGGCGACCGAAAGTATTCTCAAGATATCAGCCATGAAAGGTGTTATGAGATTTGGGAAGAGTGGGAAGCTTAGCCCACGCTATGTTGGACCGTATGAGATACTAGAGCTAGTTGGAGCTGTGGCGTACAGATTGGCCCTACCTCCAGACTTGGCTCGAGTCCACAATGTATTTCATGTTTTTATGCTAAGGAAGTACGTGCAAGACCCGTCTCATGTCATAGAATATGAACCAGTGGAGCTCCAGCAGACATGTCTTATGAGAAGTAGCCCGTGGAGATCCTTGACTATAAGGAAAAGCAGCTGAGGGGCCGAGTTATTCCTTTGGTCAAGGTTAGATGAAGTAACCACACCGGTGGCGAGGCCACTTGGGAACGCGAGAAAGATATGAAAGAGCGTTACCCATTCCTGTTCGGTATGGCTTGAGGTGAGTTTAGGGGACTAAACTCTTATAAGGGGGGGAGATTGTAAAAGTCGCCCCTTTTTATGTAATGTTCCAATCTAGAATGTACTATGGTCTTGAGTAAATGACCGACAGGCTTGAGATAATGGTTAGTGATTAATTGAGTTGATTAAACTAGTTTAGTGTTAACCAACTAAAGTAATTAAAAAGACAAATAGTGTTGGTGGACAGAGGAGACGAGAAAGATGATCTCGGTCGGACTCCAATTTGAAACAAGGATTCCATTATCGGTCAAGTGAGGCTACAGGAATCAAGTGATTCCACAGTACCATATGTGGGACTATAGTAATGAGTTATTTTAATTTAAGATATTATGGTTTTAATATTTTAAATTAAAATATATTAAATGATATTTATAAGTTAGGGTTATTAAAGGGATGATAGTTTATAAGAGAGAGAGAAAACCTCTCTCATCTCTCTCATTCATCCAAGCCAAAAACCCTAGCCGCCAACCAGCCAAGAAGAGTGCCCTCAAATACAAGATCGCTACAAGTTGCGAGCCAAGATCACAGAAAGGTCACAAGCAGCGCTAGTACCACACACACGACGACGCCGCCACACTGGGTGCCCCGGCCTTGCCTCGCCTCGGCGCCTTTCCCTCACGGCGAAGCTCCCCATCGCGGTTTGATGGCGCGGCCACCTTCTTGCCTCCCTTCGGCCAGATCCGGCGTAGATCCGCCGTGCTCGGGGCCTACGCGACCCGACCCCCAACCTCTGCCGGCGAACCTATGATCGCCACCACAACCTCGCCAAACTAATCAGAGGCGCGCGCTTTGCCGCCCATTCCCTATTTCCTCGATTTAGATTCGGGTGAGGGACAACTCCGGTGAGCAATTTTACACTTCGGGAACCAAAGGCGAAGTTATGATATCTTTAGAAAGATGATGAAGTTATCTTGCTAACTAACTCGGATCACCAAATCCGACTCAACGGATTGAGGGTTATGACGAAGTCCTTTTGAGATCAAGCAAGACGCGATCCGAGTTTGTGACCATATGGATCGATAAACGCTTAGGATGGAGATTAGGGTAATTAAATAAGTATAGTACATTCCAATAATTGTGAATGTATTATTGATGAGTAATTTCCAAGCCTTAGGACGTGGTAACGTGGTCGAGGACTCGACTGGACAGCTTGGGCCCAAGTAGGTCCCAGACGCGAGTACAGGTGGGTAATCATACTTAAAAACGCACGGTATGTGCTTTCTTTAAACCTTGCATGTAAAGATCTTTTCCAAAAGGTATGATTATCTTCATGTGTGAATGTATGCAAATGTATTTCCATTATACGTGGTTATCACATTCGTGTTTTGAGACTCGACTCGATACGGGGAGTGGATTCGTTCCACCCGCGATCAAGGTTCGAGGGTTGACTCGATCCATAATGGGATTGGAGTTGGACTCAAACTGCACTGAGGGTTGAGAGTCGTGTAGACTTGGCCTACTTTGGGTTTGAGGGTCAGGACGTGTGACGACACGGGCCAGTGAGCTCCACCCGACGGGGTGATTAACCGGGGGCCGCACTGGGGGCTTGAGCAAGCTTTGCCAGGGCCTGTAAGTGCCAATCACCGAGTGGCCACTCGGTGATTGGCAGTGTGGGTGCTGGATAACACCGGGTGTTTGTTGGCACAGTTTTGGTATTTTGGACCGCGGGTCCAGGGTTTATAGATATTTTGGGCCACGGGCCCCAGAGATATATATCTATATTGATGATGTTTTGGGCCGTGGGCCCTATGTTCATATTTGTGGGTTGTTTCTTGTTTTTACATTTCTTTATGCATGAGATTTGTATGTGGTGCCCACTGAGCCATAGTTGTTTGGCTTAGATACCCAGTTGTTACTCCTTGCAGATCAGGAGGAGTAAAGAAGTACCAGGCGTGGACTAGGAGGGAGTCGCGCGCGGGCTTTGGGACTTTGTATACCCCAGCGAGGTTGGTAGCAGTTCGTAGTGGGGTTGTTGTGTCCTGTTATTGTGTGTGAGTTGTATGAACCCTATAGGGTTGTTATGTATTTGAGACACTTGGTGTCGTGGTTTGTTGTAGGGTTTTGTAGAACCCTTTTTGCTTCCGCTTATTATAAGATTGAATATCAGTATTGATATTATATTGCATGTTTGTAATCAGGTTGATATAGCACTTAGGCCTTGCATACAGGCCAAGGCTTGTCCTTGGTCCGGTAGCCGGGCCTTACGCGCTCGAGGGCCCGGACCGGTTCGGGCGTGATGTAAAATGACTCCAATTTACTCAGGACTTCATTACATGTGGACAGTTTGCTTGGGGCGCCGTCGTTCTTGGCCATCTCTACTCTAAACTACGCAGGGCGTGCACACGGAATTGTGCTGCCATAGCGGCTTGTTGGACGCCGATACAGGTGAGTCTTTACTATTATATAATGTTTCCACTTCATTGTTCCAATCTATTTATTATAATTGGCACAACAATTGCATCGCAGTTATGGGCATAGGAATGATTCCCTGCCTTTCGTCCAGACTGGTTGGAGTCCAGGCCTGACTTCAAGTTCGGTGGTGATTATGCTCTTGGTGCTCGGTATGTTTACTTATCAAGATTTAATGTTATCTTTGTAATATAATAATGTATGATTATCTCTTCTGATAGTTGGGCCACTGCCTTAACCTATATGCGGCGTCTTCGCACTTCAAACGTACGCATATATAGGAAGAATTTGGACATGTTAGATGAGAAAGGGGTAAGTGTACTTGTAGTATATGAGGTTTTGTTGACTTAAACATTTTGTATGTTTACTTATTCCTGGCAATGTAGGTGTGTTGGTTGCCTTATGATAAAAAGCTTCTCAGGAGACTGCCAATTGAATGTTCACGGGGCAAGGGGGTGTGGAGAACATATGCACCATTACTTTGTATGCATATCGCGGAGCCACATTGGCCAAATAGGGTGATGTGGCAGTTTAATCAATTACAACATATCCCCCCATCCCCAATTTATTATCAGTAATATCTAATAAGAGGAAGGGCAGACATCAACTGGTTGGATGTGCGTTCAAAACTTGTAGCTGAGTGGGAAGACAGATTTTCATTAATCGCTTATCAGGTTCGTGGCATTAGCCTTTGTCGAGAGGAGGCAACGATACAATATCGTCGCTGGTATTGGAATATCACACACTGTTTTATTTCACGGCCATCATATGAAAACATCGGTGACGAGTATAACCCACGGCCCGCTGATGAACACACACTGGTATTTTCCTTTCAATTATATATTTAATTGTGTAGAAGCGATAAATGTTTGACTGGAATGTTATTAACTGGCAGATTAACTTCGTATATCATGCTCGACGGGTTCGGCAGAAGCATACACAAACATCTGACATTCCTCCACTACTTCAGAGAGATCTTTAGGCGTTGTGGGGCCATGTGGATACTGTGATGCATGTAATTAACATGCAAAGGATCATAATGAGTGATCTCGTGCCGAGTGCCCTAACATCATCGCTACTGGCCGTAAAAGATGTGTCAACATGCCCTGCGAAGTAGAGGATAGAGAAGTTGAAGCCGATTCCGAGGGTGATTCAACCAATTCAGGAACTACACATGGAGATAATGACAGCAGTGGGGATTCATGATTTTTATATGTACATTGCAGATACTTATAATTTTGACATGCTTTGTTTTACATGCTTTCAAACAATATTTTGGTTGTGTGTTTCATGTCTTCTTCAAACAACTTCTTATAACTTTTGTTTAACTCCTTATTATGCAGGACAAGTTTCTTTATTAATGAAGTTTATAACAATGTTTATGTACATCTTTTCATATAGCCTTTCTAAAACTTTGTGTACGTGATAATGTACACTTGTTAATTTTGTCACAACACCGTAATTTTGAGGACATATAAGGGATGCGTACGATACCATATATCCTGGGATGTATCAGTCCAACCGCACAATCTGGTGTGTTATAATTTATATTGGTCTTTTACATGAGGTTGTGCGTCGAAAGAAACGACGCACCATTGCTGGTATATTTGTTTCTGTCCGACCCATGTAATCTGGTAATATCACAAGGAAAACGCCAGCGTCAGAACAAACGACGCACCATGTGATCACTGTCAATATGTTTTTGTGCTCATGCAAGATGCATGCAGGCAGATATGTATATGAGGCTTCTTTGATATATGGTTTCCTTCTTAGTCTGGTAAACACAATTCACACTGACTAAAAACAAATGTGTGCTCAAAAGTGAAACACTTCTTAGAATATATATAACATAACCAGTATAATTACATTCAAAAGGCCATTGGGCTACATACAACTACAAAAAACATTATCACTAGCAAGACTTTGCTCAACTTAACCATCACCATTCCATATGGATATTAGCATTGCATCATGAATTAGCTGTCGGCTTCTGTTCACATTTGACTCATCGTTTATGTCCATATTGGTCTCATCTGGATCAGGCCATGGCTCGTGCACTGGATCTCCTGGTTCAGCTTGTCATGCATGCCAACAGATATAGTTATGGATAATGACGCATGCAAAAACTATGTCCCACTGAGTCCGTATAGAAAATGGTGACACAATACGGAGAATCTTAAAGCGCCGTTTCAACAGGCCAAACGTTCTTTTAACTACGTTCCTGAGACGAGCGTCCATATGATTAAATTTATCCTTTTAAGGTATCCCTACCGGTACCCTGAATCAAGCAAATGGTACCTTTCACCTTGATAAGGTGCAATGAAACTTGGTGTGTTACTATAACCACTATCAACGAGGTAGAACTTGCCGTCGGGGATAACTTAACAATTTCTATTTGATGCAATGCCGCATGACACGCATATCCGCTGTGAGATCCCTTCCAACCAAAGCAATTGACACACAAATTGGAACTCCATGTCGAATGATACCACGGCCATCACATTCCTCGACTAGTCCACCATTGCCTATTTCAGAAACTATCTTCGAAGTTCCTTACTTAACACCATGTGTATAAGGGTTCCATCAATAGCTCCCTAGCTGCTCGTACTAACACTTACAAGTATGTCGCAAGATACGTAAATACCCGAAAAATAAAACAGAATCGCTTCCTAATTAGGGAAACATACCTTGAATGCAAGATAGCAACATCGAATGTTTCGGATTGTTTGATGAACAACCTTGCTACTACCAAATGGCATTTTGATGGACTCGCCCTTAATGAAAGAATTGTGTTCAAAACAAGATGAAAGTACATGCTTATTGTCTTCGAGCTATGTTGAAACTGCTCACATAAGACCCTTTGTAGGTACAAAGATGGGATACAATGAACATGAAGATGGCCAATTGCTCGTGCACGCTGACAAACCTTGTGCTCCATAGCAAGCCAAGCCGTTAGGAAGGACACTTAGGTCCATGAACACCCTTGGTTCCATCCGAATAAACTGCGGTGAGCGCCTCGATAACCATGCAAAGACATCTCGCATGCTTACATGTCCGTAAAAAGGCCGTGGTGTGTTGTTATGGATCGCCTCTATGTTATGGTCCCGGTATAGAGTACAACAAGACATACGTAGAATAAGTCCAAACTCTTCTTCATCTTCCGAATAATTCTTCCCACGGTCTTTACACATACGCAGTACGCTTAGCTTTCCAAATGTTCCAAGCATAGAAGGAGTGGTTAATTCACGAGGTTGGAAGAATGGTACGCATCTATCACCAACCGGGCTTTACTCAAGTGAGGTTAATGCCATTAACCCATTCACCGCTTTGTACCCGCTTTTAAAAAAAAAGGCAACCCGTAAAGATGGTATTATTTAAACACTTTTAATGAGGATGTCACACCCTAGTCCCTGGCCATGGAGAATTTATATATGTGAAACCTTGCATTTCTTTTAAAAGTAGTTTCAGCTTCTTTCATTCATTACTGTGTTGTTGTTGTAACTTCTCTCAAGTATATTGGGCATTGATATTGTCATTGATAATTATGAAGAGCGCATGTTATTCATTGGTTTCAGTATTTGTGATGTTACTATATTTTCCCCACTTCAATTGGTTTCCATTCATAACAAGCATCGTTGTCTACTATACCCAGATAGGCACTTGCTTTTGCATAAGTACATGGTATGACTATGGTATACATGGATGCCATACAAGCCACATACATTGATCACAATAGTTTAATCAAGAAAATATAATATCCCGATACATAGTAATCAACATAATTTCCAACCACAACATTCACATGCATAATTTCCCAATTTGGGCTTAAAACTACGCAATAACTTAGCAACCCCCCCCCCCCCTCCCTCCCCAACAATTACAAGGATACTACTATTCGTCACGCACACAACGCTTCCCCTGACTGCACAACAACAATAGTCTGGACACATATGATTCATTGGAAAGTAGAGACCATTGAAACATAAATCATAAGCCATTGAACAAATTCATACTCGAGTTCGGAATTCAAGAACCTTCCACTCAAATTTTAAAAGGTACCGGCCGTGATTTAGGATGCCGAGGAAGTAAATCCGGCCCTCCTGTTGCTTGATCGCCCACCTCCGACCAGTACATATCCTCCTCGCAGTAAAATACCCGCAATGTGGTCACCGCCCATATAAAGCTTGTATGAGTATCGGGCCATCCCTCCTTTGTAATCAAGCTCAACAAGTTTACTACACCGATCACTCAGCTCTAAGAGGCGCTCCAAAGGCCACTGCTGTATATTCAGATGACTTCTTACATTGAGTACTAGCTGATTGATTCCTCTTCCTTTGCTTCCAAAGAAGTAACACTTCGACATCATCTTGATCATCATCATCTTGCACACGGCAATTCTATCCGCCAGCTTGTTGTGTTTTAGGGCTCACGAAATTTAACAAGAGCCATTAGTTATTTCCATTATCGCCTTATCCTCTATTGAATCCATCACATACCTTCCCTGCTTGAGGTGGTTGTACGCCAACGATGCAACTTCCAATAAAGAGGGAAGTCAGCTTCTTCTTCACAATCTTGTATTCTTTATTGACCGGGTTTGCTATATACATTGTTGAATGAATCAAAGATAAATACCATACTCTGAGAAAGGAAATAATGTTAACCTACTACCTTCGTAACCCTCGGCCCCAAACATCCTGATCGTCTGCTGGATGGTGGTTGACGAATCCCAGCTGGCCATCCAATTTTTTGTTTAGAAGGTTCGACTAAAGCCAATTGTTCTTCTCTCAACGCCTTTCATCTATTCTTCACTGAGCGATGGTGACATCTTCCGAGCCTCTCAGATATAAGTAGCTAACACTTTAGTCCGTCAGACTCATTCTTGAAAGAGCTTACAGGCTATTCACGGCTATATGCTCCTCCCTGTAAGAGATTGACAAGACATTCATCACCGCTGGGACCCCATTTACCCTTTTATATTGCACAAGCAACCCGATGGCTATAGTTCGGCGTTCATCGGCTAGGGCAGAGCCACCTATCGACCGGCTTTGTCAACACAAGTTGATATGATGGATGAACCTTTGCCGACAAAAATAATAATAATAATACTAATAATAAAAAATGTATAGGTTGGGCTTAAATCCGAGATTATATATACAATGTCGCGAATCGAACGAAAAGCGTGCATATAGAGGATCAACAATTTAAAAAATCATTTGCAAAACCGCATAAATACAAGCCCTACTTCAAATGAGTAACAACAAAGATTACTATCGCATAATGATCTATTAACTCGATACTACTAACCATATTCAAAATTGAAATATGAGATTCAACCGGTAATCTCCGGTCCTCTCTTACTACTGCACTGAAAGTAATCGCCAAGGCCAGCTTCCCCACTTCTTCACGAGTATTCTAGGAACCAACTTGCTAAGTGCCGGGAGTTCCGAGGATCAATGGCAACCCTTCCATGTTCCCCGCATGGTTATGTATGACGAGCAAGCACAACGCTAAATGGGGAAAGTCAACCCAAATAGCTAGGGTTTGACTCTAGAACAATCCAAGGCGTAATCCCATACAAAGCTAAAATTATTAATAACTGCTTACATATTACTATATCTTGGACTATGCTTTACCACTCATAGTCCGATGAATTAAACAAATTAATCATAATGTTGATTATAGCTAATGTATGGTGGGACCACGATAAAGTGTTGAAATGACTATTCTTACACACTATCATATCAAGGCTATTTTGGTTATGTGTGCACGTGGGTGGAAAATCAATGCAACCAATAAATCCCACATCTAACCCAACTTTAGTAGCATTAATGCATGTAGCGGATGGGCGGGAGAATATTTACATCGGATTCCACCCATACTCAATTCCGCATACTCAATTCCGCTACAAACGCTGTTAGGAATTTTACATGTAATACTATTTTTGGAGTAAGGGTTCAAATGGAAGGAGTATAAACTATGGAACTTCTTAAAAATAATATAGTGTTTGTTAATTCAGGGAAGTCCTATTTATTCATATTCTATTTCCACTCCTATGCTTTTGTAGTCAACATGCTTGCAGACCATTATAACCATAACATAGTTATGTACTCAAGTTGCCCTCCTTTTCTTCATCTCACCAGAAGCTTCTATGCAACATCACTTGGTTAGAAGTGATCTAGATCCACTTGGTCTACTTAGTTCATATATATATATATATATATATATATATATATATATATATATATATATATATATATATATATATATATATATATATATATATATATATATATAAGAGAATTTAGTTGGTATTGTGTTACTTATTTTAAATTTGAACAAGGAATGGACTTGAATGTATAAATGCCATTATATGTAACTTGCTTTGACTTAGGTGCGTTCTAAGACCTTGGGGGTACCCCCAAGGTATCCTTCCTTGGGGTGTTGTGACCGGCCAATGCCGGTCACAATACATTTACACTTATTTTTATTATTAAAAGATTAATATAATATTTTGAAACTTAATAAAATTATTTAATTATAAACCACATAGAACTTAACATTTGTTTACATATTTTTATTATTATATTAAAATTAATCTTTGATATTAAATATTTTTATATTAAATACTATTTTAATATTTTTAAATATATACGCTCGCACACAATCTGTAAAGGCTCACACACAAATTTTTATTTTCTGTGTGTGCACGCCTAGAGATTGTGTGCGAGACCCTCCTGATTGTGTGCGAGATTAAAGTCTCCTTGATTTGCAGGCCACCGCACACAAGCTGTGAAGCCTCGCACACAATCTGTGAAGGCTCGCACACAAATTTTTATTTTCCGTGTGCGCACGCCTAGAGATTGTGTGCGAGACCATCCTGATTGTATGCGAGATTAAAGTCTCCTTGATTTGCGGGCCACCGCACACAAGCTGTGAAGCCTCGCACACAATCTGTGAAGGCTAGATTGGTTGTGAAGGGATTTGGTCAGAAGAAAGGGGTAGATTTTGAAGAAATTTTTTCCCGGTAGTGAATATGTCTTCTATCAGAGTTGTTCTTAGCCTAGCTGCTCGGCTGAACCTAGAAGTAGAGCAGCTGGATGTGAAGACCGCCTTCCTCCATGGTGACCTTGAATAAGAGATATACATGGAGCAACCTGAAGGGTTTGAAGTCAAGGGTAAAGAGCACATGGTGTGTAAGCTTGAGGAAAGCTTGTATGGACTCAAACAAGCTCCAAGGCAATTGTATAAGAAGTTTGATTCATCTATGGTGAATCATGGATATACCAGGACCGCAGTCTATCAGTGTGTATTTGTGAAGAAGCACTCAAGTGAAGACTTCATTAATCTCCTACTATATGTTGATGACATGCTCATTGTGGGGCAAAATACTAGAAAGCTTGAAGAGTTGAAGAAAGATATGAGCAAGTCCTTCGCTATGAAGGATTTGGGTTCTGTAAAGCAAATACTTGGCATGAAGATCTCCCGTGATAGGAAGAATGGGAAACTAATGTTACCTCAAGAAAGCTACATTGAGAAAGTTCTTGAGAGGTTCAATATGAGTAGTGCCAAGGCTGTTGTTTCCCCATCTTGTTAGTTTGATTGTCTACCTATTTTGTATACAAGAGAAGGGGGAGAAAAGATCTAGGGAACAAGTGCAGAGACAGAGAAGTAAACAAGCTAGTCTGCATTTAGACAACAAGCCTGTCTGCAGCAAACAAAAATACCAAATGGGCCCGCCATATACAGACGGTCCCGCCCACCTGAAGCCTGCAGGAGCATTCAGAGATACAGATGAGCAAACAGGCCCGCCCACATCCGAACGGGCCCGTTCACTCCTCTGTTTTGAAGCCTGTGCAGTGTTCTTTTTGAGGGTTGCTTGTTCAACCGGTTTCTCCCCAACATCTATAAGATTCCATGACACTAGTGCTGAGCATTGAAATGTCTTTGATGTAAATTTAAAGGATAAATTATCTGAACAAACTCCCCAACACATTGAATAATTTTTTAATTGGTTAATAAACTAAATTACTGTTCAATTCAATGTATATTATTTCTCATCCTTGCTCAGTTGTCTACTTTATTCATTATTCTAATTGCCCCCTCATTGACAATAAGGTAAAGTAGTCGTAATATAAATAAATAGTTACGCAATACGCTGCTGGGTACTTACATCATCAATGAGGACAGGGATGAAGGGTTTTTATCTTTTAAATCAATAGTTTAATATTTTATCTTTTAAATGTTATTAAAGATATGTACGGATGTGTAGTTACGAGTGTGAGAACAGTTGGAGGAGATACGAAGGAGTTTCTTATAACATTGGGTTTACATCAAGGATCGGGCTTGAGCCCATACTTGTTTACTCTAATGATGAATGAGTTGACTAGTTGTATCCAAGATGACATTTCATGGTGTATGTTGTTCGCAGATGATATTGTCCCAATTGATAGTTTGTAATAGAAGACAAAAAGAGAGGTAAAGGAAAGCCGAGGATTATGTGGAGAGGGGTAGTGTTTAGGGACTTACGTTTATCAGTTGTTGATCCGGATCTTATCTTTGACAGAGCTACATAGAGACAGAGAATTCATATAGCCGATCCCATCAAGGCTTAGTTGTTGTTGTTGTTGTTGTTGTTGTTGTTTGGTTTGATGTAAGTTAAAGGATGTATTTACCATGTAAGTGGAGTGATGGGATTACCCCCATTACTCTTATTATTATTGATTGTTAAATCTTACTTATATATATATATATATATATATATTAACTACAATAATTAATTAATCTAATAAAGTCTTTATTAAATTTAAAAGATTTAATATTTTTTTTTTAAAAAAAAATCACCATTAATAATATCCATACGGGCCCGCCCAGATCCAGACTGGCCCGCCCACCTGAAGCCTGCAGAAGCATTCAGAGATACAGATGAGCAAACAGGCCCACCCACATCCAAACGGGCCCGTTCACTCCTCTGTTTTGAAGCCTGTGCAGTGTTGTTTTTGAGGGTTGGTTGTTTAACCGGTTTCTCCCCAACATCTATAAGATTCCATGATACTTAGTGCTGAGCATTGAAACATCTTTGATGTAAATTTAAAGGATAAATTATTTGAACAAACTCCCCAACACATTGAACAATTTTTTAATTGGTTAATAAACTAAATTATTGTTCAATTCAATGTATATTATTTCTCATCCTTGCTCAGTTGTCTACTTTATTGATTATTCTAATTGCCCCCTCATTGACAATAAGGTAAAGTAGTCGTAATATAAATAAATAGTTACGCAATACGTTGCTGGGTACCAACATCATCAATGAGGACAGGGATGAAGGGTTTTTATCTTTTAAATCAATAGTTTAATATTTTTTCCAAACATATGAGATCACACCTAATTCAGTGAGCATATTGGTGCTTCATCACGAGAACAATTTCTTTAAGTCCTTGGTTTGGATCTGCCATGTATGGTGACGATTAATAAAAAAAATCAGAATGTATTTAAAATAAAAAATTATACTGTGTAGGATCAGTATATACATCCCAATCTCCTATGCTTCACAAGAAATACATTACAAGTGAGATAAGCAAGGTGCATTAGCCAAAAAATATCCTTTCTTTTTCTACTTGGCATATAAGGAGAATTCACCGTTTACCTGCCATTCCAAGAACACAGTAGCCATTTTCCATTAGTGTCCCAATAAATACAAAGTTATGAACGAACGAAATAAATTATCAACAACCGCATTGCAAACAATACCGATACTAGCAAAATTTGCTTGTTCAAATATGTATACTTACGTGTATTGCGATATGAACCGAGCTGACGCCAATCCCGTAAGCAAAAAACATCATATAAACAGGTCGTCAACTCATACGATGATTTCCGGTATGATACAGCTTTAAGGCCCATATGATCTCATCCCGATCAAGGTTATCCTTGTGCAGGCATAACCACGACAACACATGTCTGCGATAATTGCGGTCCAACCCGAATGTGGCCTGTGCAATCCAAACACATATGAGTTGAAGTTGTATATCGTAACAAATATCAAAATAAATTACAAGTAATGACATCTCACAGGGTTTTCTAGTAGTAAGTCCCAATCGCGCTGGTAGGCTATTACATATAGCCCGCAGTCGTACCTATCAATGTATCTTGAAATATAAGATTTCGTAGAAGCATGAATTTAGTATAGTAACTGTTCAATGAAGGGGTTGGCATGCATATATATTATAATACTTACAGATTGGGTTGTCCCCTCACGAGTAAATGTTCTATTGGCCGAGAGTGTGGCCAACTTGGATCATAGATCACCACGTTCGTAGCTGCAATATGCTTGCACATCGCTTCGATTACTCCGACCTGCCACAAAACCATATATGAGAGGGTATACCAATAAAAAAAAAGGGCAGCCCGGTGAAACAAAACTCCCGCATGCGCGCGGCGTCTAGGGAAGGGTCGGACCACTTGGGTCTATTGTATGCGCCTTTACCCCGCTTTTTTCAAGAGGTCAAGCTTTCCATTTAATCGAACTCGTGACCTTATGGTCACATGACAACAACTTTACCGTTGTGCCATGGCTCCCCTTCATGAGAGGGTATACCAATATAAGAACATCATTTACCGAGGAATGAATTCAATAAGCTTAACATTCAAACATCAATCTAATCAGACTCATTATTCTTGTGGCCATATCCTCGCATAAAGTTTGATCTACCGATGGGAGACTATCCACTATGTACGTCTTCTTGGTTGGTACATCCATTACCACCAAGAACCAATGGAAGTTTCTATCGTTCACGGGCACAAAGATCTACAACTAAAAATCACACCAAAAGATTGTTAGTCAAAAAGTCTTCGTGGGAATAAGCTCACAATCTGTAAATGGCTTACCTGTCGCACGGTACACGCATCACCCATAAAGGGATACTTCCTTGCAATATATCAACGTACACGTCAATGCTTTGTGAGTCTGAAGATAAGATCGTACGCTGCAATACAGTGTTAAATCAAGTTTCCCTTGTTAAACGAATGTTATCATAATCACTTACCACGTTCCAAATACTATGCTTATTTTATACTTATACAAGAATAGTTATTACTAACCGAGAAGCGGGAGGGAAAGTACCATCGATGGTACTCCTTACGCGCATCCATCGCCTCGCACGTTAACGCACCCGCGACGACGTCAAGAATCTGTAAGGGAATGAGAAGCTTAACTCACCCATATAGCCATCTACCTAATAGAATCGGTGAAGAGGAAACGAATTTAAAGAAAAGGATTTCGTGGTAACCGGGGAAGACAACATGCAGCGCGGTCTTAAATATTGCATCTCACCCAAACTAGCATGTTCTGTACCGAATGAAACAATCGGAAGCCTGCAATAATATGTGTACACACATGTTTAGTACATATTATCGATGGTACGCCTAAGAAGATGAACAACTAATCGTTCTTTACGAGTAGTCCAATAAACGAATATAATGTACAAAGGTATCAAACAAACATCGCATTACACGTGTAAAGCAAAGTAATTAACTATAATGATTGTACAATCCAATCAATATTGGTCATATGACACATGAAGATGTGGAATAGATTCATTTATTCCAGAGTGAGTTCACTTTGTCATCCCTTTACATGGGTTTGCATTCACATAAGTCAGTACTTAATATGAAATTCCATCAAAGGTAATTCAAATACCATGTAAGAATTAAATTTTCCCAAATAAATACATGTATGACGCCTTACTCCAAGCCATCCTTAGCATCTCTTATAAAATTAGGTAATCCATCATGTAAATTTTTCCCTACGTGGTCTGCATCTGATGCTTCAATTGCAACTTCCCGCCCCTGCATATAAAATTAGATAATCCATCATGTAAATTTTTCACAGTATGTCGAAATGATGTAAGTAATGTTCTCGCTATGAAGAAATATGCATTAACATTTACCTCAACAGTGGCATGCGCTATCTTCACTTGTTTAGCTTTCCCTTTCCTGGTGTACCTCACGTATGGGCTCCTCTTTTTTGCTCCAAGAATCCTTTGGTCTGCACTCCTCAGAGTATCATGCCTACTCGCAACCAAAGACTGTTGCAAAGGATAATTTACGGAGGAGTCGATGCTCGGTGATATAACAGGCATTTGTGGCTCCTACATAATAATTTGAAGACACCATTATCAGTATGTCCCACAACAGTGCCAGTGCTCGCACACATTCCTTATTAAGTTGAAATAAAATAGTGTTCAAGGATTATATGTCGTGCGCACATATATGTTTTTTACCTCTACTATCTTTACTTTTACTGTTTCTTTTTTCCTCCGAGTAGCCCGAGGCACTTGCAAGACTTGCATATCTTGTGTTAGCCCTATTTCCTCGAATGGTGCTGCTTCAGAGTCCATGTTTGTAGATAAAATGACAACTGGACTGACAGCTACCTTAACGGGGTCCTCTAATACTTCATTTGCTTCCTTTCTTTGAGTGCCCTCTGGAGCCCCTACACCGGATTTCATGCCATTATCGGCACGGGCCATGAAATCCTGCAGCATCTGTCGTATAGAAGCTATCTCTTTCCCCTGGGATTCCAAATCTGCACCCACTCCGGCCAATGCCCCATGAACCATATCGCTCATTTCAGGCGTACATCGACAAGTGACAATGTTACATGACTCTTCAGAATGAAAACTTCGTGTTGTAAAGCAGCCACCTGACTCTTGAGGTCATTAACGTCTTGCCCCTGTTATCATCAGTAGGACTATATGAATTCTGATTAAAATGTGTTTCATTATAATCGCACAACAAAACATGTACCTCAACGTGAGCTGTGTGATCTGATGGAGTAAACATGTCCACCGTGTGTGCCCCTACACCCCCACGCTGATTGACGTGCTTCACAGCATGAGTTATATGGGTGTCTGTCCAAAAGGAAACGCGGGGAGTCTCACGCTCAATAATCGGCTGATGGATAATTCCAATCGCCAGGTGCTTAAGGTAGAATAACTGCACCATACGTGGCAGTCGAATAAGGATGATCCAATAAATTTGAAAACATAACAAAAAGGACAATAATCATAACCAAAGAAAAAACTAAGAAGTAAACATTGATCGTATTGTTTAATTTTTGGCGTATGTTTTTACTGTAAACGGGCAAACATACCTGTAGCAACCATATGCAGCCACCAATGCATTTATTTGCTAATCCTCGTGCACGAGCAATCTTGTATGTCTTCACTACTGCAAGAACTCCCTCGAATGCAAACTTTGCCCAATTCATATCTTTGATCTCATCCAAACGGTGCAGCAACGACAGATATGAAGTTGATATATGCACGTTGCCAGTTGGCCTTATGATGGTGCCAACGATGTAGAGCAACAATCTCTGCTTGAAGTCTTCACTGTCAGGCATCTGAATCAACTCAGCATACAGCGCATTGGGCGTCAAAGAAGTCCGCGCGATGCCAAAGTTCTCATGTGTATCAGCTTGGCTAATTAAACCATCCACATCTCGACCACGGCTGGGTAATCCAAGTAAGAACCCCGCGTGCGCGTGGGTCATATATAGTTTGCGTCCATGAACCGACAACTCTCCCGTGTCTACATCCAAACAAGCTATCAAATCCTCCACCATTTTCATCCTTAACGAGTATGTAGCGGCCTCCATAAGGCCTCCG
This sequence comes from Dioscorea zingiberensis, assembly GCA_026586065.1. Classification (NCBI taxonomy): domain Eukaryota; kingdom Viridiplantae; phylum Streptophyta; class Magnoliopsida; order Dioscoreales; family Dioscoreaceae; genus Dioscorea; species Dioscorea zingiberensis. Next base: position 268,868 of record JAGGNH010000056.1, on the reverse strand, counting down.
AAACCAAAAGATGTTATCGCTGCTTTCTTATCTTCGCTAAGCAACTTCAACAGGGCACCAAGTTTGTGGACCATACAACGTGACCGTAGAGGGAACTACAAACCGGTGTTTCGAGAGACATATTTAGTTGAATAACAATAGAGTCAAAAAATTGTCGTTGAAAATTAAAATTTTCAGTGGTAAATAAGATACACACATGATTGGCGGGTGCACCATTACCCAAGGGGACCTCTAACTGGTCCTCATCTTCATTTGACATAGTGTCTGTACGGAACGTCTACACCAAATAATCACACACAGTCTCAATTGTGTGTTGGAAATAAATAAAAAAAACAAAAAAAAAGAAAAAAAAACAAAACGAGCAACGTTAAATTTCTTCATAACAGAAATTGTGTCACTGGTTCAAAGTACACTTGCATATAAATAATTGTTACTGTGCACACTCAATTCTATGAGGACAGTATGTGTTTATCCTACCATAGTTTACTTATATGCGAGTCATACGCTACAAGAATAGTAAGTGAGTGTTACTTGCGATTGTTTACTTATGATCTACCCGAGAAAATATATTGTTAATAATATTATAATCGCGAAATCATGTTATTATAAGGCACCTCAATTTGGAACAACATTAATATTACACGACAATATATTAGAAACCATCTAACTCAAAGATAGCACAAACTAATATACCCTACAATACTATAAATATTATGGACACGACCATCGAGGCGTGAAGGGGCAAAGTAGGGCCATGCCCCCTCCTATTTAAGTCAAAATTTTTTTTAAAGAAAGCCATATTATATATATATATATATATATATATATATACACACACACACATATATTTTAAAAAACCATAACACTGACCATTGGTCCCCCCTCAGTGCCTTCACGCCAAAACATTCTTGATTTCTTTCCATTGCTTTCAATTTTCACATGTTTAGAAAAAAATAATACAAACTTCTAGTGTACAGTTTTTGCTAGCAGTGGCTTTGGTAATCAAACTTCTAAACATATAGTTCTTAAATTATATTACATAATATTTTTAATCTCGCCCCCCCTTTTAACTAAATCCTAGCTCCGCCACTGGACATGGCCTCTTTTGTATATTAAAACATTCGGGTTATCTAGAGAATATGCTCTCCAGTAACATGATAATATACAATATCCACAGTCATTAGTGGTTAAAGCCGGTACCGAACCCCTAACAAGAAACACAATACTAAGAATCAATAGAAGAAAGCTGGCTCATTCTCTTACCTAGTACCTCAGTTGTCGCAACAAAGGTGGATTACGTAGCCCTAGAAACAAACAATGTTTGCAATAAGTTTATCAATACAGGGATGAGGGAAAAGGAGATCAAGCATACTACTGCTTCGTCAAAGAAGTTTGTTGATGCTTTAGTGGACTGACCACGACGCCGGGCTCAAGAAGCTGGAGATGCACGGGCGAGCTGCTTCTTCACCCGAGCTAGGAATGTGGTGCTTGATGGAGCACCAGTATTGGAGCTGGTGATGAAGGGTGAAGCCAATAGATTGAGAACAAAGGGAGCTTCTTTTTTTAATTTTTTGAGACAAAAGAGAGCTTCTTGCTATTTATGTGAAGTGACGGGTGACCCATGTCATGTCGCGTGTGTCTCACACCTTCAGAAAATCCGGCGAAGTACTGCTTTCGTATCTACCTTGGCGCGGGACTCAATACCCATAGCAGAGAGCGGAACGGTCCTGCCTGAATAGTCGGCGGGACCGCATGTTTCTCCCCTGGCGCATCTAATAAACAACAGAGATCAAAACGGGCCCGCCTAAGTATAATTTGGACCGCCTACTCCTTTAATGGCCCATCTAACCCACGATAGAGAGCGAGACGGGCCCTCCATAGTATTAAGCGGGACCGCCTATCTCCAATGGCTCATCTAACCCTCATCCTGGCGCGATTCTGACCCAGTATCGACACAAGTTGACCTGAGAAAGCAATAACGGTTTTCATTATATGGCTCCATATTAAGCGGGCCAGTACGTTATCAATCAACCCCAGCATACTCTCTGTCTGTGCGTCCCTTGCTAGACCCAAACCAAACAGGCCCGCTCACCACTAATCGAGCCCGTCCACTACTAAACGACCAACTTCACTCTTATTAAAACGAGCCGGCTGCACAGCGATTTGGCCGTAGGTGTAGAAACCGATTGATATTCCATCACACCTACATCTTCGCCATCATCCTTCCCCCACGCCTTCCTATCCGGACACCGCCCAAGGCCACAAAACAACCACGCAAACCCTAATCAGCAAATTGTCTCCATATGTTCGAGGAGGTAAGGTCCCATACTAGAGATTATGTGTGTCTGCCTACATTTGTGCATGATAGGTTTGTTTTTTTGCTTTTCTCTTTTCGTTTATCATGGAATTTAGGTCATAGTTGTTTGTCACAAAGTTTTGATTAGAACATACATTGTAACATGCATGTTATCGAAGCAACAATTCCCTTTGTGATATGTAAATAGGCCAATGCTGTCAAGATGTTGAATTTGTACTCATCCTAATATAGTGGATAGTTAGATTTACAGAAAAAGATAAGGTCGGGTTCAAGTCCTCATCTAATAATAAGGAAAATTGGCCACAAAAATTGAATGAATACTTGATTGAGGAAAAGGTCTATTAGGGATGATGGCTACATTTGATGAAATAATTGATTGCTGATCTTAATCCTTAAGATATTGCATTTAGAAGAATGGGAATGATAAAGATAATTTAAAAGAAGTTAAGAAAGCTCATGACAGCAAACTTCATTAGCTATGAGCTAAGGCTCACATACCTACCAATATGAAAAGACCAGATCAACTGTAAGTATGCGAAAAGACAATCGAATTTCAAGGCATCATCACACTACAACATATTAACATTCTACAGATAATAAATAAATAGGACTCAACTTTGATGCTATTTCTTTCCAAAACCCCAAAGACACCCATTACCCTAGTTAATATAGTATACATGGCTGATGAAATCAAGCCACATTAAATAGTAGCTTATTATGAGTTAGCCACCCTCTATTCAACCAATCAATAAGAAGTGGAAATCTTGGAAAAGAAATGAAGCCTTGTTGGTGATCAAAAAGCAGTTTTCATCAATCACAAAGAATCGTAAACTGGCTATTACTTGACAAAGGCCATGAAATTAGACTCATCACATCCCCCATACTTAAAATTGAATTCCTCAAATCCCACCTGTTATATAGTATAAAGCATTAATGTCATTGTCATCCATTATGGATAGAAACATCAACTAGTATTAATGTCCTGCCTGCTTTGTTTTCAACTATTACCTTAAGTTTTTTTTAAAAAAAATAAAAATGTGGTAAGGATGTCAGAGATACATTGATGTTTGATGTTTTCAAAGTGATTTCAATCCCTAACAGCCATTTTAGATTTGTCATCTTGAATAATAAACAGGCATATTATATTTTATCATAATTACATCGGTTGGTCCGTTGATTATAACGTATATTTTCTGATTATTTTTCATGCAGACATGCCGAGGACTAAGAACACCGGTGATAAAAGCAAGAAACGCAAGAAGGGCGGGGGGTCCTGGTCTGGAGTACCACATTTTGAGCAGGAGCGTTTTCGCGAGCGATACAAGTTCCTCTCGAAAAGAAAATTCGGCCGTACAACAACAATTGATTAGGATGTTCTTAGGGAGCTCCGTGATCGACGCTAGTACGAGATCTCATTTCCAATCGGTAGTTGGGAAGACATCTTCACCATGAATTGTCCAAATCTTCAAGGATGAGACTGAGATAATCGAAAGCAAGATCGTAGATTGAGCATAGCCCAGACCTGACACCACAATATGAAGCCATCACTTTCCTGCTTTATGGGGAGATGAGAACTTTGACGATCACTCAGTTTGCCATATGCATATGCATGACATATTACACCCAAGAATTCACCATGACCTCTCAGAGTACGTGGCAATCGCGACCGTATGCTCCCCACCATATCATCTCAGAAGCTGCATACAGAGTTGCCATCTCATCCGGGCCTCCAAGCTCGAAGAAGGCGTCCCTTTTGAATGAACCCGTCCACCAATACATACACGGCCTCATTACTCGGACCCTAACTGGGAGGGAGGACGGCACTGGGAACATCAAGAGCACGGATCTTTTCTGCCTATACAGCATTATCGAGCGCGCGCCGCTCAACCTAGGCTATGTGGTTGCCAGGTACCTTGTACACTGTGGACAAATGTAACGCTTGTCGCAATTAATGCGGGTCCTTTCATCACCAACATGCTCCGCGGACTTGGGGTACCACTTCAACTTGACCGGTTAAGGTGGTTACACACTATTGAGCCTCTGGGATTGGCTACACTGGTTCAGATGGGCCTGATCCAGAGATGTGGCGACACATACGCTCTCATCCGTCACACTACTTACGTGGAGCTACTCGATAGCGAGGCAGCAGCTCGTCACACACCACTTGCAGGAGAAGCATACACTCCCCCCACAACAGCCCCTAAAGCTGCTCGCCTCCCCAATCGGTCACCATCCACCTCGAGCATGAGATTGCTGAAATTCGAGCTACCCAGCAATACATTCTCGATATTCTGCAGACCATGAGCAGAGAACAGGAGAGAATGAATGCAGATCTCCACCAGCTACTACGCATGGGGGCATTCCTACTCCAGCTTGTGCCCCATCATCATCCTCTTCTGTAGCACCTCCCACCGGTCACCATCCACCTCGAGCATAAGATTGCTGAAATTCGAGCTACCCAGCAATACATTCTCGATATTCTGCAGACCATGAGCAGAGAACAGGAGAGAATGAATGCAGATCTCCACCAGCTACTACGCATGGGGGCATTCCTACTCCAGCTTGTGCCCCATCATCATCCTCTTCTGTAGCACCTCCATCACTTGCACCTCCTAGTTCAGCGATTCATGTTCCACGTGCACCAGTCATTACACCACATCCTGCACCGAAGGATGAGGGAATGCAAGAGTGAGGAGCATGCACGTCATCATTTTGTTGTTTGTCATTATGAAGTCGTACTTTTAAACTTAATAGAAATCTAAAACTTATCGAGTAGTGAGTTTTTGTCTTTCTTTATTTGAGGTCTATCAGAAATCTAAGTTGTGGGAATGTTTGCTTATGTTTTGTACTAATACACATTTCATCCAAACCTTCACATACACGTCACTCTTATTTTGTTATATGCGCAGCAGAATGTGAGCCATTGATACGCATTAAGTGTTAATTTCGTTAAACAGAGCACATGTGAGATACCCCAATAGATTTACCGTTGTTAACTGTAATTTCAAAGAGGAACTGCAACATGCCAGGCGGGCGGGCCTATACAGAGATAAACGGGCCCGCCTGTCAATTGGCCACTATAGCATGAAATTAGACAGCGAGACAGGCGAGCCGACTTGAATGTAGACAGGCCCGCCTACCGGGATACTTTCAGAAACCTAGGGGAAACCAGAGATAGTGACGGGCCGGCCTGTTCCATCAAACTGGCACGCCTGCACATTGGGTGTCACAGTTAGTATTTGACCAATGATCAAGGCGGGCACACTTTGGTATAGACGGGCCCGCCTACATACTAAAAAAATGGCAGCAGTTTTTGGATAATTGGATATTGATCTTCAAAGCTGTTGTTGAGCGAAGGACAACTTCGATTGCAAATGCAAACACCGATTACACATTCTTTACAATTCACTCGGGATACCCAAAAAAATCAGCCTAAATTTAATTATCAATTACAATACGTGGTTAGCCATGAGAACCAGGTCAAATCAATTACATATGCTCTTCAACCAATAGCTCAACCTGAACCAGCCTCGGATCATCACATGGAGGATGAACCAGTGGAAGAAGAGAGGAGTGAACCATTCCTCGATGATGACATGCCATTGGCTCAATTCCAAAATGATGCAAAAATGGAGGCATTAGCCCGAAGAGGCAATCTGAAGACAAATACATCTCAAAAGAAGGGCAGGATTAGTGGCCCATTATCAACTGATGGAACCTCCTGATGAGGATATTTCTAAACTATTTTACCTTTCTCTTATTACAAGTTTGTTTGTTTATGGAAACTGTAAAAATACTTTGTTGGAATTGCAGGGGGACCTCAAATCCTGCAATGTAAGAGAATCAAATCCCTTATGAAAAGTTGTCAACCAGATTTGGTGTGTTTAGTAGAGACAAGAGCTAATGACAACTGTGTCATCAAGTTATGTAAAACATTCTCCAGATGCTGGGAATGGGCAGCCATCCCAGCCCAAGGTATGTCTGGGGGTATCATCACCTTCTGGAAACAGGAGGTGGGAATGGTAACTCCCATTGCTCATACTCATTCCTCATTACATTTAATTATCTCGTCTGAAAAACCCAAGCAATGGATTTTATCTGTAATTTACAACTCTCAACATGTGCATGTTCAAAAGAGTTTATGGAATGACTTATCTGTATTCTCTACTTTTAATCTTCCCTGGGTTATTCTGGGAGATTTTAATGCTATTTTAAACAATGAAGAAAATAGAGGGGGTAGATTTGAAAATTATGCTATGAAATCCAAGTTCTTTAGAACATTTGTATCTACTAATCAATTACTTGATTTAGGATTCTATGGAACACCTTTTACTTGGTGTAACAGTCAACAAGGTTTTGCTAGGAGATGGGCTAGATTAGATAGAGTTTTGGCAAATAATGCCTGGTTAACACATTTTGATTCTTATGTCAATAAACATTTACCCAGAACTAGTTCTGATCATTCACCTTTGTTTCTCACAGCTAAATTCTTCTCTCAAGGAAAACAGAAAATCTTTCGTTTTGAAAACTATTGGTTTGAATATGCAAATTGTCATCAAAATGTTTAAAAGGCATGGACTTGTAAAACAAACACTACACCTATGCATGCCTTTAGTCACTATATAGCAAAAACCAGAACATATTTAAATAAATGGAAGTCAAAAGGCAAATCTTCACTAGACAGGGATATGATTAAAACAGAGGAGGATATATTGTTCCTGGAATCCTCTGAAACCTCACCTAAATTTTCAGATCTGGATAGCTTAGCATTGAGGAGTCTTTATAATAGGCACATAGCTCTTCTTAGACAAAATACAATGAAATGGGCTCAAAGAGCTAAAGTTTTATGGCTAAGAAATGGGGATCTTAATACAAATTTTTTCCATAAACAAGCTAGAGCTAGAGCACATAAAAATAGGATTATGGTCATTACTGATAACCAAGGCATCTCACACTGTGACCAGCACAACATAGGTAAAGCCTTTATAGATTTCTATTCACAACTGTGGACATCCAAATTAAATATCACTGTGGAAAATCTAACTGAAAGATTACCACCTGATTTACCTACTTTAACTGAACATGATAAAAGCATGCTTACACAACCAGTGACCATGAATGAGATATATCACACATTGAAATCCATGGCTAAAGGAAAAAGCCCTGGGCCTAATGGTCTCAATAGGGAGTTTTATATCTTTTATTGGGATTTTGTGAAGGAGCATTTACTAGCAGCAGTTAACCAGTTTTATCATAATGCCACACTACCAACCTCCTGGGGCAGAACATACATTGTTATGATCCCTAAAAAAGATGTGCCTACTAGGGTCCAAGATTATGGACCAATTTCCTTATGCAATGTATCATACAAGATTATAGCAAAATTGTTAGCAAATAGACTCAAAAGGGTGCTGTTTGGACTAATTGGCCCTGAGCAAAGTGGATTTATGCAAGGTAGAACCACTTTTGATAATATAATTGCTGTTCAAGAGATGGTACACTCTCAAGAATTTGATACCCATCAACTCCCCATGATGATACTCAAGCTAGACATAGAAAAGGCATATGATGCCTTGGAGTGGAAGTCTATTCTTGCCACACTCAAAGTTATGCAATTTCCTGACATCTGGATTGAATGGATCAAAGCATACATTACATCACCAAGTTTCTCCTTTTTGATCAATGGACAAGCCACTGATTGGTTTCCTAGTTTTAGAGGCCTTAGGCAAGGGGATCCCTTATTGCCATACCTATTCCTGTTGGCCTCACAGAACCTTACTGCTATACTTAATAAGGCCATGACCCTAAATTTAATACCAGTATTTGACAGTAGATTACCAAAAAATTTCAATCACTTGATGTTTACAGATGATGTAATTATTGTCACTAGAGCTACAAGGGCTGCTGCCAGAAATTGTAGACACTGCCAAGAAACATATCATCATCTCACTGGATAAAAGGTTAATCTCTTGAAATCAAGCATTCATTTACCTAACAGATTCAATGTAAGGCTAAGAAATTCCATAAAATCTATTCTAGGCATGCAAATAGGTTCTTATCCTTTCAAATATTTGGGTGTATTGATCTCACCCAAGAGAATTCCAAACAATTAGTGGCAATACCTAGTAGACAGAACTCAGAATAGCATGAATGCTTGGAATCCTGCATCTGTTTCATTGGCTAGCAAGGCAGTATTAGTAAATGCCTCCCTTATGTCTATACCTGTCTATCCTCTATCATGCTATCCAATTCCTGATTTAATACTTGACCAGATTTCAAAACTAGCAAGGAAATTCCTTTGCACTGTTGGTGGCTTCCACTCCATAAATTGGGCAACTACTACACTTGAAAAATCTGAGGGAGGGTTAGGGATTAAAGACTTGAGATGTGCAAAAACAGCCTTAATGACAAAAAATGTTTTTACTGCTTTGAATAACCAAGGTAAACTATGGGTGCAAATTACTAATTTGAAATATGGTGCATTAAACATATGGAATTCTCAAAATCATAGGACCACATCATGGTTTTATAAAATGCTATGCAAAACTGCACATTCTATTAGGCACATGTTAGATATTAATGTTTGCAACCCTATGGGCACCAATGTGCTGAATAATGTATGGATTTTTGATACCCCTGTTGCATTGAAACCTACCTTTTTAAATATGCATATCCCAATTGAGAATATCCTTGTTGCTGATCTAATGGATGGAAACAGCCTTATTAGAGAGATGATTATAAATTATTTTGGGAATATGCTTGATTGGAATAGAATAAACAAGGTAACTTTCAATGATAATGCTACTAATCATTGAATCTGGCAGGAGAGTAGCACTGTAACAAGTATAGCAAAGAAGGTCTATATGCATCTAAAATGTAAATGTACATCAAAATGCAGGCAATGGTCGGGATTGCATAAAAATTGAAGCTACCCGTCAGCCGCTTCCCAGAGTTAAAACCTTCATGTGGAGAGTTTTTCATGAAAAATTACCCACATATGAATACTTCTATGCATTGGGTATTGGACCACAGAATTTATGTCCACTCTGTGAGTTGGAGAATGATCATTAGAGCATCTTATGAATCACTGCAGTTTTACCAGAATTTGCTGGAATTTAGCATCTGAATTTTCAGGAGTAGAATGTATTCCACATGCTAATTTCATGGCAGGAGATTGGCTATTGAGCAATGGAAACTCAAATGAAATCAGCCATATATCAACTAAAGCCCTGGTTGCTACATGTGCATGGAACATTTGGAAAGAAAGATGTGATAGAGTCTTTAACAACAAAAGAAGGAGTCCCACTGAGATCTTCCAACAAGCAGTAATTGTAACTTATGAATACATTGGGAGAACAAGAGGGCAAATCAGGGAGTATCTTAACACTTCTGTACACTGTAATACAATTACAATTATGGGTGATGCGACTTGGGTCTCTAATTCACCTCTTTGTGGTATAGGTTTCATAATCCTGACGGGAGCACGACAAATTATTCTAGCTAGATGTGCAACTGAGGAAGCTGAATCAAGTGTCCAAGCTGAGATTCAAGGTATGGTTAAAGCTATGGAGCAAGCCAGGAGATTGATGATCACAGTTGACAGGGTGTGCACTGATAACATTCATTCCCTAGAGTTGATTAACAGCAATGATCCGCAAGATCAGATGAGCCATCATGCAGAAATTATGCAAGTTAGAAGACTGATCACTCATAATCCAGGTGTGGAGCTAACCTATTGTCCAAGGGAACTTAACTACATTGTTGATGCATTGGCTACACACGCGAGAAGAAATCCTGTATTATCACATTTCCATCAAGGCACTGACAGGCCAAGATGGCTGGATGATTTGGTTACTATAGTCGGGCTGTGTTTTGGTTGATGCACTTGTATTTTGACTTTTTTACTTAGCTATAATAGCTCTTTTATTGTCAAAAAAAAACCTTTCTTTATGTGTACTATAAAAATTGTATTATATATTCTATATTAAATCTTTTGAGCAGTTTTTTTTTTTTAACCATTCATTGGTTGCTTAGACTTGTGCTATTGGAATATCAAAATTGGGCACGTGGGTTATCCAATCAGATTTATCATGCAAATATTGGTGTGCAACTGATAAAAGAATAGTTCTTTCTCTCTTTCTCCAAAGCTAGTTAAGGCCGTTTGTTTTAGCTGATAAGCTTTAGAGATTTGATAACTTAGATTTCTAGTTTAATGGTATGTTATGAATGATATATATATATATATATATATATATATATATATATATATATATATATATATAATGGCAAAGGTTAAGGCCTTTTATAGAAAATTGAGCTCCAACGTAAAGAAAACCCTGTTGGGTTACTATAGCTATAGCTACTATAGTAACCCGGAAATAGTTATTTTCGGTAATTTTTCAAAAGTCTCAGAATTCAATTCTAATCGTCTTGATAGTTCGGGATATATTTAAACTAATAAAAATGGTGCGGGCAGGTGTCTAAGAGCCCGGATCCATCGATTATAAATTAAAAAGCCGATATTTCGGTAAACTCACGGTTAGGGTAATCAAATGCATGTGACGCATTCAGGTTGTTATGAAATGTTATATGATGAACATTTACCATATTTAGGACGTGGTGAGGTGGTCTAGGACCAGACTGGGAGGATCGGGCCCGAGTAGGCCCAAGAACGAAAAAGGTAGGATATCGCACGGGTACTGTGAGTATTTCTAACTCATAGTATTCTATTGATTTCTGTTGTTGTTATACTAGATGGATGTTGGATTCCATATTTTGATACTTGCTCTGTCTACTGACATGTTATGCTTGTTGTATTGTTTGAACTTGTATATCCTGATATGATCTGCTTTGAGGGAGTACCCCTTGATATTCTTCTTGCGTTGTTGTGGGATGGCCAGGGAATGGTACTCTATGGCATATGGCCAGTGGGAGTGGTACTCCATGGCATATGGCCAGTGGAGTACCCTCTGGCATTCTACTTGTACCTGGGATGGTCAGGGGGTGGTACTCCATAGCAGTCTGTTGATATTCTATTCTCTGTGTTGCTTGAGCTTTGAGTGTGATATTATGTTTCTGTTTTGCTTGAGCATTTGTTTGCTTATATTGTTCTGCTCAGTCTGTTGATATTGTGTTATATGAAATCCTTGAATTTCTGTGCTTCGCCTTATGCCATCCTTATTTGTGCGATCCTACTGGGTCTTTCTTTGGCTCTGTAGGCTTTTGCACGGGGGTTGTGAGTATTCCTTCCTCCTACCTTGCTTATGATTTTGTGCTCCTATTTCCTTGAGATGTTTCTAATACATATTCGAGTTGAGTATCCTTATATGTGTTGTCTTTACGTCTCGAGGAGATATTTGTTTTCATGTTTTCATATGCGTATTTGAGTTGAGTCGCTCCTTAAATACGTATTGGCTTTCGATCTCGAGGAGATCACTAATTATTATATATTCAAGATGTTGTTGCCTTATATATATATATATATATATATATATATATATATATATATATATATATATATATATATATATATATATATATATATACCTATTGTTAGGTATTCGTATTGGCCATCTCTTACATATAGGCATGGTATATCGAGCGGAGGCCCAGGCAGAGCAGACATTGCTCACATACAGGCTCAGTCAGGGAGTAGTATTTCCTGACCATGTATACATGTTTGTTATAGCACTATCCGACGTAGACCGGAGATGATATCTGGAGGAAATCGTATGATACTAGAGGTGTCATAGTATCATATATGCCAGGAGATTGAGTACATCTGTGGATTTATTCACATTCCAGAGACTTGTTATTTGCTTGTAATTTTGTTTCACTTGCATATTTGCACTTGCTTTATTCTATTCCTTTCTTATGGCTTTCGCCATATTTATTGATTTATTTGTGATCCTACTGGGCCTTTCTTTGGCTCATACACTTTGTAACGCTCTCACCCGTTCAGGGACCTTGCATCGCAGTGCTTGACGGTGTGCGTAGCCGTGTAGAGTCGGGCCCCACACGGATACAAAGCCTAAGTGGATAAGCAGATAATGAAAATAAAACAACTTAATTTATTCAAAATAAACAGAGTTACAGCGGAAAGATAAATAACAAGGGTTCAAATACCCTACAAATACCAGGACCTAAAATATCTCACTCAAACAAGAAAGATAACCAAGGTCCTCGGACCTCTGCAAATCCCCCGACCCACGATGCATTTCGGCTCCCTACGCATTACTAGAGTCCCCCACGCCTTTTTCGGGATCACAGCGTAAGCGGGGGAAAAAAGCGATTGCCGCATGAGCTTTCGAATGGAAAGCCCAGTAAGTACCCCTGCGAGGTTCAAGAAAATATGATAACAATAAATCATGAATATCAAAGCAAACTCGGGGCACGCCCCTCAAAACAAGCCCTAGGAGTCTATCACAAAAATAAACAAGATAATGACTCCTAGCTAAGAGTTCCAACGGAAGCTCCACAAACGCGTCTCCCTGGCCGCATTTACCATATCAACCTGGCGAGAAAAGCGACCATCCGTCGCTACGACCCTCGGGTCGTATGTCGTAGCGCCGCTGCCTCTCGTAGCGGCATGGTGATCGAATTTAATCGTGGCAGGGGACAACCTGCAGTATCGATCCCTCACGGCATGGCAATGCCGGGAGCACCCGAGTGTCCGTCCCCTGAATGTCCGCAAAAAGGAGCTCACCTGCTCCACTGAATCCGGGACGAAGAACAGTACACACAGGGATTCCAACATCCCAAATCAATCACACATGCTAAAGATAGATATCAATAAAATCATAGAAGCATGTATGAAAACAAGGCAATGTGTCACAATATAGACATGTCAATAAAATCTCCGAAGAGAGGAAGCAAGGCAAGTGTACTTACCTAAAGTCACAGAGTCTCGTGCTCCACGGGACTTCCCGACGCATCCAAGTCAAAATCTGATAAAGATAAATCTTATCTCAATAAGGTACTAGTCTATAAATATTGCATCTACTATGCATGCTCTAACGGCCTGGGTTCTACTTGCGAGCCTTCCCTTGCGTTCCTATGTCATTTTACCTTAAATGACTATTTCAATTTATTTCCATAAATAACCTATGTTGGCCTGGTGGTTAAGGCCCATCTATGACAAGTGGGGGGTGTTAAGTTCGAATCCCACTTGCCATCCTTCTATGTAGTTCTCTTTATTTCTTTTTATCTCTTTCTCTCCAATCTTGGTTAGACTAGCCCGAATCTTGACTAGACCTAATCCCTCCTACTTGATGGAGTCTATTTAGTTACCCATTAGTCAATCTTAAATTAACTAATCCTTTTGTTAACAATTAATTAATCAAGGCCTTTAACGATTAATTTAATATTTGTTAACCAAGTCTCAACAAATCTTTTAATTACTCTAACCATACTATTAGATTATCCTCTCGGCTAATCAATTAATTGGAACCATGCGAATGCTTTTAATCAATCTAAGCATTTTATTAGATTAATTAAATTTATCGAAATCGTCAATCTAGTTAACTAAATCCTTAATTAACTTTCCAAACTTTGATTAACAACCATTCTTTAATCAACACATTAATCAAACTATTTCACTTAAGTTGATTAACCCAAATCGACTAACCCTTTTGATTAGCCCAAGTCCAATTCGATAATTGACTAACCAACTATTTATCCCAATTAGTTGTCTTTCTATTAATCATCCAACTATCCATTTAATTATTCAACTAATTAATCATTTAAGTAATTATCCAAGTTAATTAATCTCCAATTAACTTGCTAATTATTTAGCTACTAATTAATCAAACCGATTAATTAAGATGATTAATAATTAGTTAACAATTAAATAAATCAGACATTATACTTTTCAGTTAATTAGCTTAACTAATTATCCTAACCCTACTCTCTCTCTCTCTCTCTCTTATCTTCTTCTCTTCATGTGCCGAGACTTCAATTGAGGAGGCGCATAGCGCCGCCTTCCCCTGCTGGAGCTCCCGGCCCCTGTCCGGTGGTCAGTCGTAGGCGAAGCCCCGTGCACTGGAGAACCCGACTTCGAGAAGGTCGCCCCCACGGTAGTAACCCTCTCCCTCTCCCCTCACGGTTCCACGTGTGTTTCCGTCAGCGCCTCCTTCACTGCTGCGTCCAAATCCTTGGCTGGAGATTTCTCCGGCGTCCACCGCCCTATCTATGGCCTACCACCCCGTATGCATGCATAAAGAATTAACAGATCAAAGGCAGAGAGCTTACCGGCGGTGTACAGGCTTCGGCATGCTCGAGCCTCCCGGAGGTGCTGCGTCCGAGCTCCACAGAGTGGAACCTTTTGGCACTCGCCTCCTTCGATCCTCGACGCTGCAACTCCGGAATATGCTTCTCAGTCTCTCTATTCCTCACAGTGAGGTGGAGGAGATCGCCGGTGTTTGGTGGCCCTTCAGCGTTCAGCCTCGACTCCCTTTTATAGGCCGTGAGGATGATCTCCATGCGATCGGATTGTGTTGGCGAGGAGATCGTGCGCAAATCTCCTCCCCCACTTGCCATTCCCGGCGTCAATCCATGCAACACTGATTTGGCAAGGTGATCGTGATCTGGCGCTGGCGGAGGAGGGAGACGATGGCTCGTCTCGTGATCAGAAGTTGATCGAGATCCGACGGTCCGAGTTCACCCCCACGGTGCGGCCTCACCTTCCATCTACTCCCCCTCTGCTTCGAGATCCGTTCGCATACGGATGGGCGGCCTTTAACCAAACACGTGGCCCTCTCCTTTGCCTCCATCTTGCCTCGCGATTTGACATAGGTCAGATCGATCAATCTAGGCCGTTTGTTCATTTCTTATAAAACTTCTCTGTTCCTTTAGCACAGAAGACCCCCAACTTCCCAAAATTATTTTTGGGTCCTTATCTGTGAGAGAACGCACTTTCTCATCAAGTCCTTGTTCTTTTTATTTTTTACATCTAAGTCCTCCTTTAGAGACAATAACTTTTACTTTGCAGTCCTTGAAATTTTATAAATTTCCTGTTAAGTCCCTTGCAGCCAAATAAATTCAAATTATCAATTTGAATTATTCAACCAATTAGTTTCTCCTTGCCCCTTTTAATTAAATCCAACCATACTAAACTTAGGATTTTCCCTTTAATAAAACTATTGATTAAAATCAACTATTTTTCCCCCTTCCTTCTAAGTCCCAATCATGATTATTTAGAGGACTTTTCTAGTTTAATTAAATTAAGTATTTCCAAATTTAATTAAATCATTCATCAATCAGAATAAATAAAATATAAAATGATTTTATTTATATTTTTGAATTTCCCTTGGGTCCATTTAACCAAAATGCCCTCGGGTTTATATTATAAATTCCCAAAATGCCCCTTTTGGCAAATTATTGAATTACTAATAAATTAGGAAAATAACAAGCCCTTTATTTCTAAAATTTTGGGTTTTACACACTTGATTGATGCTTTCTTAGGTGACGACGAGTAGCTAGAAGTGGGACTCAAGAGAGAGCTTCCGCGGGACGGCCTAGCACCGTCGGGGATATTTTGAGCTGAGGTCTGTGTGCCTCTATTTCCTTCTGTGTGAGAATTTTGTATTATTCAGGACCTATTGTAGGACTCTAGATATTTGTGTCATTTAGGGTCTGATATTTGTATAAGATTGATTATGAAAATCCTAACTTTTATTTACTTCCGCTGATGATTTCTATTTTAACACTGTATTAGTTATCTGCTTTTTGTTACTGAGCCTTGCGTGCTTATGGAGGCAACCCTATCAATACGTGGCGTCTGTCACGTGCGCCGAGGCCCAGGTCCCGGGTCCCGGATTCGGGGCGTGACAAGTATGGTCGTCAATTCCTAACTTTACATCTTTGTAAATCCGAATTAAACCAGACATCTACTAACATTCTAAAATATAGAAATAAAATATATTTTATCCACTTCTTAAAAAAATAATAAAAATGAATACGTTTTTAGCCCTTTTTCAAATACCACATGTTCCCTTGATCTTTGGGTGAAACAATCATCTTTAGTACCAATTGTCACCCTGACTTGTCTCTTCAGAAAAGAAGCTAATCCTTTATCTTAAAAAAATAAAAAATCTAAAATTAAAGTTGCTTTAGTAAAGTCTAAAGAAGAGAATACCTGCAACCCAAGCAAGAGCAACAAAGGAAAGTCCTTCCCTCCAAATATCAATATAAATACCTTCATTTTCTTCTTCACTTCTTGTTCCACCACCACTTCAACAAACAATGCCCACCACATCAAGCACCAACTTCCTAGCCATCCTCAACCTCCTTACCTTCGCCCTCTCCATCCCCATCCTCTCCACAGGCATCTACCTTGCAGCCCATGCCATCACCGAATGCGAAAAGTTCCTCCAAACTCCTCTCATTGCCATCGGCATTCTCCTCATGCTCACCTCACTTGTCGGTTTTGTCGGTGCATCTTCAAAAAATGTCTTTCTCCTATGGGTCTACCTCTTTGCCACCTTCCTCCTTATCCTCGCTGCGCTTACTTTCACCATCTTTGCTTTCGCTTGTCACCAATAAGGGAGCCGGTGAGACGGTCTCTGGTGCGAGGTTTATGGAGTTTAGGCTAGGGAACTATTCCCACTGGCTTCCAAAACAGAGTGGGGAATGCAAAAGAATTGGAAAAAGATCAAAAGCTGCCTTCAAGATTCAAAGGTTTGCAATAGCTTACAAAATGACAACACAACCAATAAGGATGAGTTTCTTAGTAAGAACTTATCTCCCATTCAGGTATATATTCTTAGTCTTTTCTTGAATAAATGAGATTGTTAAGCTTGTTGTTTTTCTTATGATCTTATTTGACAGAGCAACATGGAACTTAATTAAGTTACTGTTTTGTTGCAATTACTCCGGTGTCTGGATTGAATTCAACCTGAATATATTATGTTTTCGAAGTATTATTCAGGCCTTTCTGAAAGAAAATTTGTCTTCTGAATTTTGAAGATAACATTGTTGTAGTTAGATCTTATGGTCTTTGAAGAATAACAATGAAGTACTTTGTGTTTTACATACTGCTCTAGTTTGTTTCTTACATGGCTGACTCAACCTGGGAAGACATAATGGAGGGCTTGGAAAAAAGAAGAAATGAGCCCTCTGAAGACCCGGGCCTGAAGATGCAACCTAGTCCAACAAAGCAGACTGACCACCCACAAAAAGACCTGGAACACAATAAAGAAGCACCTCGGCGTAGTGAGAGGACCCGGAAGCAGATGTCGGCGAGACTCGAAAAGGAAGGCTTCATTGCTCCACCAACCACTACTAGGAAGAAGAGACCAAATCGAGACCAGGCAACGATTAAAGGTAAGGACAACATCTCAAACTCTAATCTCCTAACCTTTTGTGATTGGCCAAGCAGGAATATATTGTCAGCCGCTAAGAAAATCGGGATTGATCTGGGCTCCTCAGAAGAAGGAAGGGATGAGTACATTCAACACATCCGAATTACGGAAGTGGAAAGGGCAATAGAGGGAAGGAAAACCTGCTAAGGCTCTCCTCTCCCCTTTGGTGGAACACACTCGGGCAAGAATAGTTTCCTAATGAAAGTTATTTCCTGGAATGTAAGGGGTTTGGGACAACAGAAGAAGCGGTACCTCATTAAAGACTCTATATATCTCCACAAGCCAAGCATCTTTTGTCTGCAAGAAACAAAGTTGGATAACATCAGCAATGCATATTGGCGCTCAATAGGGGGGACCTACTATGACAAATGGGAAGCCCTCCCGGCAACGGAGACTAGGGGAGGATGTTGTATTGGATGGAACAGCAACAACTATAGCCTGCAAAGCACATTCAGCGAACAATATACAGTTTCAGTGATCCTGGAAGACAAAGCCAAGGGAGATGCGCCAAGAATGATAACTACGGTATATGCCCCATGTAACCCGGCTCAGAAAACAGAATGTTGGAACGAGATCAGGGATATCAGGGGGCGCTGGGGGGGAGCATGGCTACTCTGTGGAGACTTCAACACAACTAGAGGTCAGGAGGATGCTAACACCGCTTCCCACGGGACACAGGAGAGGGAAAACTTCGATTTGATGATACAAGATCTTCAGCTCGTTGACCCCCCTCTCCTCGGGCGAAAATACACATGGACAAATGGGAGGGAATCGCCTGCGTTCGCCAGGTTAGACAGATTCCTGATATCCACAGAATGGATCCTAGATTTCCCTCGGATATGGCAAACTGCACTTCCGAGGGTGGGATCAGACCATTCCCCACTATGCTTAGATTGCGGAGTGCACACTCCACAATTCACCCCCTTCAGATTCAACAGAGAATGGGTGAAGGAAGATGGTTTCTGGGATATGGCTCGAGAGGCATGGCAAGGACAACAATTGGTGGGAGATGGCGCATTTATAGTGGGGAAAAAATTAAAAATTCTAAAAATGCGACTATGCAAATGGAAGAAGGAAAACCTCGAGCAAAAAAAGGAGCAGAAGAAGGAAATTCTTAATACTATTCACACACTAGACACTCACAAAGAAACAAGGGTACTCACAAGGGAAGAAATGGAAGAGGAAACAACATACAAGAGAGAATACGAGAAGATCATCTCTGAGGAAGAGGCATACTGGAGACAACGGTCTAGAATCAATTGGCTACAACAAGGGGATCATAACACAAAGTTCTTTCATGCGGTGGCCAACCAACGAAAAAACATCAACTGGATAACACAACTCCAGTATGAAGGATCATTGATAACTGAACCCACACAAATCTCCAATGTTATCTCAAGACACTTCACCGACCTATTTGGTAAAGAACGGACGATGAGATACAAAACCTCTTGGGATCTCCTATTCCAACGCAAAAGAAGAGTGGAGCTCACACACCTAGATGCACCTTTTGAAGAAGGGGAAATTAGAAGAGCAATAAATGAATTAGGAGCAGATAAGGCACCGGGTCCAGATGGTTTCCCAATGACCTTCTACCAACAGGGATGGGACACAATCAAGGAGGATATACTGAAACTCTTCAGAGACTTCTTCCACGGAACGACCAACATGGAACGTCTTAATTGGGCGCATATTTTACTCATCCCCAAGAATGAAGCTCCGGAAAGCATAAGTGATTACAGGCCAATTAGTTTGATCAACTGTTCAGTCAAAATTATCTCCAAGGTCCTGGCAAATAGACTAAAAGGGATCCTGGGTGAATTGGTGGAGGAATCCCAAACGGCATTTATCCAGGAGCGGATGATCCACGATAACATAATCGCAGCAGAGGAACTAATACACAAGATGAAGACAGACAACACAAATGGGACTCTTATCAAAATAGATCTGGAAAAGGCTTTTGATTCAATAGATTGGGATTATCTACTCGACATTCTCCAGGCAAGAGGATTTGGGCCTAAATGGCTAGGATGGATCAAATGCTTGCTCACATCCTCAAAAGCGAGATTCCTCATCAACGGTACTCCATCCGGATATGTAAGAAGTAAAAGAGGCTTAAGGCAGGGTGACCCGCTATCCCCCCTACTTTTCGTTTTGGCCATGGATGTACTACCCATGATGCTTTCAAACGCCACCCAATCCAACATATATCGGGGTATTCCCATTGGGCCGAATGGCGAAAACACTATCTCCACACTACAGTATGCTGATGACATTCTGATTTTTTGCACTGGAGGGCTAGCAGACGCACGGATATTGAAGCTAATCTTCTACTTGTTTGAGGGGCTATCGGGGTTAAGAGTCAACTACTCTAAAAGTGTGGTAATCCAGATTACAACGGCAGATCATAACATAGAGGAATTTGCACAAGTGCTAAACTGCGCAGTTGCAGGTCTCCCTATTAAATACTTGGGAGTCCCACTTTCTGGAGGTAGACCAAAAAAAGAAGATTGGAATACTCTAATTGAAAAAATTAGAAGGAAATTAACATCATGGAAAGGGAAATTGTTATCAATGGGAGGTAGACTCACAATGCTAAACTCAGTAATTTCCACAATCCCAATCCATTGGATGTCAACCTTCCGCCTTCCAGAATGGGTCATAAAGAAGATTGACGAAATTAGAAAGGACTTCCTTTGGAGGGGAGTGGACAAGGAAAGACACTCCTATCACCTAGTGAGCTGGGACAGGATATGCAGGCCCAAGGAAAATGGAGGTTGGGGAATCTTAAACCTTCGAGCTTTCAACGGAGCCCTGCTGGGGAAATGGTGGTGGCGGATCCTCACTAGACGAGCAGGCATCTGCCAGAAGATCTTCCAGGATGCTTATTCAAGGAGAGGCTACATTGACCCTCACAAACCAGCCCCTGGAAGGGCATCCTCCTTCTGGAAAGGTCTTTGTCGAGAAGGCCCCCCAGTTCTGATCAATATTAATGTTAGCCCTGGCTCGGGTAGCAACACCAACTTCTGGATGGACAATTGGTGGCAGGGGCACTCCCTAATGTACACCTACCCAGGGATGCACGATCTAGCCACAACAAAACACCTAACCATAAAAAATGCGAGAGCCAGGATCCAAAGAGGTCGGTCGTTCCTTAAGCCGGGACCCCTAACGGCTAGGGAAACGGAAGAACTAAATCTGGTAATACAAACACTGACAGACCAGACCACATTGACTGATATATCTGACACTAGGGAATGGAAGCTCACCACAAACAAAGTGTTCACAGTCAAATCACTCTACCGCTTCAGAATAGATGGAGGTATAAGAAGTGATCTTAAACAATGCTTCTGGAAGCAACCCTGTCCGCTAAAAGCAAAATTATTTGCATGGTTGGCAAGAGAAAACAAGATCCTTACCCTTGATAACCTACACAAAAGGAAGTGGAGAGGCGACCGCACTACATGTTACTTGTGTGACATGTGGGGAGGCGTAAATCACCAACACATACTTATATCTTGTCCATATGTAAGACAAATTTGGGATCACTTTGAAACATTATTTAGAGCTCGAACTGAGAGGGTAGATCTTCAAGCCTTATGGGGCACAAGGAACACCCAGTCCAGGGTGGATAATACCCTACGGGAGGGGTGGAACCTCGTTGTTATGGCAATCACTTGGAGTATCTGGGGAGAGAGAAATAGACGGTGTTTTCAGGATAAACAACGTGTTTACTTAAGAACCATTCGTGATATCTCTTTCCTCATTATCTCTTGGTTGGATGCAGCTCCACTGACGAAGAGAGCGAAGTTGGAGGTAGCAGCGAATCTAGTGAAGCGCAACCTGGAATTCACATCCACTACACCAGGACGGGATGACGATGGTGGCAACACCTCTGGGGGGGAACAGGCTCAAGCTTGAAGAAAGAAGATGAAGGGATGGGAATGGAAATGCTTGTTGTCAGAAGGAGTGTACTAAAAGATGTATCTTTTAATTCCTGTTATGACCAAGCATTGTAATGAAACCTTTTATCTAAATTAAATAAATTTGTGGTTTATCCACTTATTCAAAAAAAAAAGATTGAATTCAACCATAATGAATATTTCTGTCAAATGCTATATATATTAGCAGATATTATTGATGTTTTGGAAAATAATTATGTCTCAGTGTTAATTCTTTGAGTAATTGATCTAATTGTAGTTCTTATGGTCCTTGATCATGAACAATGTTGAAGAATTTGCATGTCATGACTACTCTGGATTGTTATGTAGATAGATTCAAGTTAATCAATCTGAATGAATATTTCTGTCAAATGTTCTTAGCCTAAGATATTTTTGTATCATAGTTGTGATTCTCGAATTAATCTAATTGTACCTCTTATGGTCCTTTATGAACAAAGAATTCAACCTCAACCTGATTGAAGTTTTTCTCTGTCAAACTTTTTTTTTCAGTCTGGATGCTGCAAACCTCCTACTGAATGCGGCTTCATCTATCGAAATCCTACCGTCTGGGATAAACCAGCTGGCTTCTCTACCTCCAATTCTGATTGCAATGCATGGCAGAACGATGCATCGATCCTCTGCTATGAATGTCAGTCATGCAAGGCTGGTGTCACTGAAAATCTTAAGGCTGATTTGAAAAGGTTGCCATCATTAACATCGTCTTTCTTGCCCTGCTCATCATTGTCTACGCATAATCGGTTGCCGTGCCTTCAGTAATATTCAGGAGGACAGGTTTTACAACTAACCCATATATTTAGGATGATCATGATCTTTTACTTTGCATTTTTTACTTTGCTTTTGAGATGTAAAAGATACGACAAATGAAAAGCGAAATAACATATACATTATCAATCAAATGCACACATATATATATCGCTTGTAATAAATGACAAAACTGGCATATTTGAATCAAACTTTCACTTGATTCTCAATATCATCTTGTCCTCCAACAAGTAAAGGTTCACTGAGATTGTTCTCGGGGACGTCTGGTTCTGATTCCATTGATATCGGCATCACTGCAGAATCATCCTTCAGCTCTGGTTCACTCTTCTTCTTATACTCATTGGCATTCCCCCATAGGACTATATACAATCCAGAGACAACTGCAATGCCACCTATCAAGCTGAAAATTCATAAAATAAGATCAAATTAATGATCATGATTTTAATTTAAATCCTCAATGAAGAACAGTAATTAATTCAGAATAATACCTTCCAAAACGGAGCTTCTCTTTGAGCAATAAGACACCTAAGATTGTAGTCATGACTGTTGAGAGTGGATTAAACAATGCAGAGAAGAGAGGTCCTCTTATTGTTATACTCCAAGATTGAAGATAAAAGGTAACACCAGAGCCGAAAACTCCCTAATCACATGAATTAACAATCCAATTAGCGAAACAAAACAATCTTTTCCAAAACAAATCTTTTTCTAGTTTGATTAGGACTTACTGCAAACAAGCAACATCCAAGTTCAAAGACTGATCTGATCTTCCAAGCACTTAAATTCGACTCGAGCAACAATGTAAGGATAGCAGACTGGATTGTAGATAGGAAGCACATCCAAACGGACAGTGAAAGCGGGTCAAGATAGTTCTTACATATCGGGACCTGTTAAATGAAACCCATAATCAGATATCATCTAACATGGTATCAGAGCCGATGCACTGAAATGAAAGATTCATATATGGTACCTGAAGAATAAGCCAGAAAGACCAGCAACAAGTGCTTCCCATGAGAAAGAGGCAACCGATCATCCAGCTGTCTTTCATTGATTTGAGAAGTGAATTCAGTGACAGTATTTGCCGCATTTGTAGATTAAGAAGTGTTGGACCTTTGTACATGGCCATGCACATAGCTCCTCCAACACATATCAAAGTCCCAAACACTTTAGCCATGCCTCTCAAGCTTGTTACTTTCACTTTCTCCATTCTGTTGAATTAACAAGATAAATACATGATCAACCTTCACAAGGAAAATTGGTAACTCATTCCCTCTCACGAGGTTGAGGGTTTAAACCACGCCAACGGCATGTTTCTAGGAGCTTGTCATCATTTATCAAAAAACAGGATAAGTACATATATATCGCCGTGAGTGTATATATGTATATATATGTTCTTGTTAACGCCTAAAGTTTTTAGGTGGAATCAAAATCTATTTATTGTACTGTTTATTTCTTCAATCATGGAGTAACTTGACACATTCAGAGGGGCTCCACAAACTGTGGTTTTGATCCAAGGCCAGAGATTCCATGATAATGTAGGACCGAAAGAAATATGGAAAAAGAGTTTTGACACCTAAGGAACACAAGTACTACTGATAGTTGTACATTTTATGACAGAAAAAATGGTGGATGAGATAACAACAGCATGTGATGGAGATCATTCATCCTCATGCACGTGGGAATGCAATGCTGATATACAACAACTCCAAAGGGCAAAAGTCCCAAACAACTTTGCCTTTATTTTCTTGGCTGGAAGTATCATTTGAGAAACTTCCGGGAAGAAATTAAAGCTAATGGTAGAAGCCAACTTAATCATGTCTGCTTTATTTTCTGAAAACACATACTTTATCATCTATATATAGAAGATCAAAGAGTTCTTGAATGTTTTGAAGGCTTAGTTTTGTGTTTTTTTTTTTGGTAAATAGATTCTGATTCCACCTAAGAGGAAAGATGCAGAAACAGATATATATATACACACACAAACACTTAATTATCTATTTATATAAAGAAAATTAATAAAAGAGTTCTTGAATGTTTTGAATGATTAGTTACCCAAAGAAAAGTGCCATCAGAAATGTGACTGCTGGTATGAGGTTGGTCATTGCAGTGGCCATTGATG
The DNA here is from genome assembly GCA_026586065.1 of Dioscorea zingiberensis. Taxonomy (NCBI): domain Eukaryota; kingdom Viridiplantae; phylum Streptophyta; class Magnoliopsida; order Dioscoreales; family Dioscoreaceae; genus Dioscorea; species Dioscorea zingiberensis. The sequence continues at coordinate 244,352 of JAGGNH010000056.1, read as the reverse complement.
AAGATGACAAGTCCAATCCTTTGTAGTACAAGTATTGGTTCAGCGTCGCTCTTTATGCATGCATACAAACAACAAGCTTTAGAGACAAATAGAGAAAGAGAGAGACAGAGAACATATTGTATTACCCAATAAGAGCAGCAATAAACACCAAAGAAAACCCCTTGATTCCTAAAGCCAAGTGATCAATCTTTCCCCTGAAAATTAAGAACATGAACTTACTTTCGGAGAGAGAGGAGAGAGGAGATGAGGATGATGATGATGTGTATATATATATAAAATAGATATACCTTCTTGATAGAATGGAAGTAGGAACTAAGACAAGAGTGGCAATGGCTTGTCTATAAACAACAAAGACCATGGTGCTCATCCCCTCAAGGAAAGCTTGCTTAGCAGAAAGAGCCATGAGAGCATAGATGCACTGCACCACCACCATTGCCAAGATAGGCTTGCAACCTTCAAACCAGGAGCAAGCCATCTCAAGCTCTAAAACCAAGTTAATCTTCTCAAGAAGGTGATCACAAAAGATGATACAAGAGAAGCCTTTTAAATGCCTTTTTATATAGGATAGGTTTCGTTTGCATAAGTGTTATGTTGATCCTTTGCATAGCCTTCAACTTGAAGCAAGGTTGCCAGTTAATTGCCACCGTTAACAAGCTAGAGTCTAGACATGTGGTGGGTTCTCTTCCCACTTTACTTTTTTTTTTTCTTTTTTTTTGGGACAAATATGACAAGTACCCCCCAAAGATAGTCAAGGATGAATAAGAGTGAATCTGTCAGATATAAGCTAGCACACCTTGTAAAAGGAGATTTCGATCACGAGGCCGTGAAGATCGTATACCCACCTCTTAATAAGAGAATCCGATACCAATAAACCATCATAGTGTTCCCACTTTATTAGTTGCAAGTTGTAATTGGTCTTTTTTTTTGTCCTCATTAATTGAAGATTAATTTAAAGGCTTCTTGAGGACTATTTGAAACACAGTACTATTTCATTATGGATCTAGCTAATTAACAGTAAGCCATGCATGTGGCACAATCTTGTACACAAGGTAAGATCTGAAATTTAATTTCAGGGATATATGTCATATTTTCATTTATTGTCTTCAATTTTACTTTTGTTTCTTCTTTTTGTTTGTCTTTTTTTTATACTTTATCTTTTTTTATAAAATAAATTATTATGTGATTTTTTTTCTTTAAAATTAATTAGAATTACAATATATAGATTGGAGAATTAATTAAAGGAAAACTTTTTAGTATATATATATTTTTTATATAAATATGAACAATTTATCTTCATTCAGTCATTCTTTTTTTCCCTCCTCCTCCGTTCGATTAATAACAAAGCGGATTATTTCGATATATAAAAAGTAAATTCCCATGGCTTTTGCTACTATGATCTTCCCAACCACAATTTTTTATTCCTTTCAAACATTTGACTTGAAAATAAGAAATTCTACTGATACTAAAAAAATAGTGAGTTTCATTGTTTCTATGGTTATTTCTTAAACAGTTAGATAGACGCTTTTAACTTTCAATCTCTTATTCTCATTGTAAAAGAAAATGAGTTAGTCAATTTTTTTTATAAAAGTCGGTAACTTTAGATAAATTATTTTAGAAAAAACATACTAGAAAATGACCTTAATTAAATGTTAGAAAAACAGAGCACCATATATACTGGTGGGGTTATAATATGATTTTATTAAGATTTTTAGATAAATCATCATTATTTAGTTAACCTAACTTCTCATAATTGCTAGAAGCTTCTCATTTATTTTTAATGGATCAAGGGTCTTTTCAATCAATCAAGGACCCTCTTAACACAGACTAAAAGGTCTTGCTTGTTAAACAAAAAAAAGGACTCCAGCGAATTATAATTATAAATTGACAAGTACCATAGAAATTATAATTTTTTTTTTATATATTTTTAGTATTTTTTTTAAAATATTCAATAATCAAAGCATGGCCATTTGCTAGTTTTATGAAAGAAAATCTTAGAACAATATGAGATTATTATCTTTAATAAATATAAAATAAGAGAATAATAAATCTCTTTTTCAACTTTATATTTTTTAGAACCCTCAAATTGATTTTCTATCTCTTCCAAGGTTTATCGGGCCAGCTCATCAACTACTCTAAGAGCACAATTGTACCCATAGGAGAAGCGCATGGCAACCTAAGGGAGATAGCTGGATTGATGAGATGTCAACTCTCCACACTTCCCATCACTTACCTAGGCCTCCCGCTCTCTAGAAGTAGACCGAAGAAGGAAGAATGGAAAACTCTCATCCAGAAAGTCTTGAATAGGCTGGGCTCATGGAAAAGGAATCTACTATCAATGGGGGCAGAGTCACTCTGCTCAATGCGGTTCTCTCGACAATACCTAACTACTGGATGTTTGTCTATAAACTCACACACTGGGTAATTCGTCGCATTGAAGCCATCAGAAGGGACTTCCTATATATGGAGGGGTGTTAACCCCGAATCCAAAGCTTATTGCCCAGTGAAATGGGAGCAACTATGTAGACTGAATGATCTTGGAGGATGGGGAATCATCGACCTGAAAGCTTTCAATGAGGCTTTACTGGGCCTCATTGCCCGGTGAAATGGGAGCAACTATGTAGACTGAAAGATCTTGGGGGATGGGGAATCATCAACCTGAAAGCTTTCAATGAGGCTAGGCTAATAAGGAGGGAAACCGACATCTGCGGCAAGATCATCATGCATGCATACTTCCGCCACTCAGACTTTGACGCGGTCAAGAAGGCCCCTACTAGGTCCTGTTTTTGGAAGGGGATCATGGAACAACGTGACATGATCACAACAAATATCACAACCAACCTAGGGGGCATGACGGTCAGAATCTGGTTTGAAAACTGGCTTGACAGTAGGAGCCCCTACAGGACCTTCCTGAAATTCCACACGCTTTTGAATAAGGCGAATTTCACAATGCAAGAGGCACACCAACAATATCTAAGGGGAATCCCGCTGCTCCAACCGGGTCCCCTGTTTGAAGATTGATGTCCCGGTGATGCTGTTGAGGATACTTGAGCACCTAGAGCAAGCAAGCGGAGACGGTGACAACCGCTGGAATTGGGTCTTAACATCGAACCAAAAGTTCACGATCAAGTCGCTTTATCGCTTTCGGATTGACGGGGAACCCGAGGATTTCTCCCTGACTCCTTCTGGAAACAAGCATGCCCTTTGAAAGTCAAGCTCTTCACCTGGCTTGCATGGAACGATAAGATTATTACTCTACGCAACTTGGCAAGAAGGAATTGGAGGGGGGAGAGAACTCTTTGCTTCCTGTGCGACAAAGAGGATGAAACCACTGAACACCTCCTCACTCGATGCCACTACTTGTTGGAGATATGGGCGCACTTTGAACGACTCCTCGGATGTACGATAACCCCACCCAAATTACAAGACGTATGGGGGGAGACAACGATGTCCAGACGAGTGGATAGGGAGCTTCGTAAAGGTTGGGTACTGATGATCATGGCCATCACTTGGAGCCTGTGGTTGGAGAGGAATATGAGATGTTTCCAAGATAAACACACTGTTTCAAGAAACTAATCCAACAAGTGGACTTTCTCTTCTGATCTTGGTTTGAGGTAGCGCATGCCACTACCAACAAATGTAAGCTACTAGCTAGAGATGCACTCCATCATCAAACGAAGACTTACTCTTACCAGAGAGGAGCAGGCACCAAGGCTATCGGGAGCAGACTTTGATGAGAAGTAAAGGGGAATTGGTACAAATTGGGAATGAGGCCCTGATGTGCAAGAGCATGCCACGACCTCATTAATTACAAGCCCCATTATGGGTCTATGTAACTGGGACTTGATCCCAAACATTTTTCTACACCAATTTAATGAATGTGATTTATTCATTTTATCAAAAAAAAAACTTTATATTTTATATAAAAATATTTAATAAACAAACAATTATATGTAACATTCATATATCTTTATAAATTTAACATACTCAAAGTTGTTCACATACGAAACAACTTATTTTAACTTCAACTTGCAAACAACGTGGTCAACATAAATACACATAATATAATGCATAAAACAAGTAATCCAAGAAACATGAGTATACGTTGGTGAGTTAATAATGAGCTAAGGATGGCCCATCTATAAACATGTACAAGAAAAAAGGACAAGCCATTGGCAACCAGATGATCTTAAAAAGGAATACATTACCCTTGCACCAAATTGAAAGTGGGCCACTTTAGTTAGCTCAAGTTGTCCAAGTTATCAATTTCTTCTAGTTTTTTTATTAATGTGAACAAGTCATTAAAAGTAGGCTCGTCAATTTTGTTATAAAGACCTTCAAACCTTCCTATTATTGTAGTTGTATTTTTTTAATTAATGCAAGAGGAGCCATCATTTGAGGCCAAGAACAAATAATAGAGGGTGCGAAAAAAAAATAATTTGTTTGTTTCTTTATGTTAGTATCTCAGAATATCTGTGTTCAAAGTTTAGGGTTTAAGGTAGAACACGAAGAAGAATTTTTCGACTTTCGAGGTTAAATTAACACAAACTTTGATTTAAGTTTCCATAATTTTTTTAAAAATAAATTTTCTAAAAATTTAAAAATATTTTAAAGGATTTTGGACCGAGTTTTATAAGAAGTACTTACAAAACAAAACATGATGAATGAATCCCACCTGTCCATGTGAGCCTACATGAGAATCCAATAGAAGGATCTCTTAATTAAAACTCTTGATTCTAAGTTGAGACCCCCACCTTATATTTAATGTGTCACGTGGTATGCATGAGGAAATATTAATTAATTAATGAAACAAATGCATAAGCATGGAGATCAGTAATTAATTAGGCAAACTATGGTTTTCTATAGAGTGGAGAAAGTTGACAAAGCTAGCTCCATTATTGTACGACTCTTGTTCATCTTTGCATTATTTGGGAAGCAAAATTCCCATTTAGGACTAGCTAACAACATCCACATGCATGCCTTTCTCATCCATTAGAAAAAAACAAAAAAATTGGAGAATGATGCTCACATGTCAGAGATTTTATAGGGTTACTCTTATTTATTTATATTTCACCAGCTATGAGTATGCATGCATTGCCTCTCAAATCTCAATCATATTTCTTTTGAGCTGTTGTTGGCACATCTCTTCTTTTGATTATGTCTGCCAGTCAATTTCCTTGAGCATCAATCTCAACCACTACATTTAAATCCCATCCCTGTCTCTCTTTATTTGGGGTTATTCGTGAAATTAATTTTTTTATTAACCTGATTTGATGCAGTTAATCTGACAAAAAAAAAAAAAAACTGAAACCACGTAAGAGGGTTATGAGATTCCATCACTTACGAACATGTATGAGTGACTTTGTTATTATTCCCTCGTTTCTTTTACTAGTATAAGTATAAACCTCAAAATAGTCCCTCTATTTTAACCAAATGGTCCTTTTAATCCTTCTAATATAATTTGATCTTTTTATCTCCTTCTATTTTTTGTTTTCGGTCTATTTAGTCTTTCTGTTAAATATGAGTTAAATTTTCAGTCAACTTATGCTGATGTGGCTTTTTATAATATTAAAAAATTATTTATAAAATAATAATAATAATAATAATAATAATAATAATAATAATAATAAAATGAGTACCGGGTTCGGATCCGGATTAACGGATCCAAATCCGTTACTGAACACTTTGCGTGTTAATAAAATGAGGGTATGGATCCACTATTATCATCCGGATCCGAATCCGGTATTCATTGTATTATTTTTTATTTTTAAAAAATAATATTTTAATATTATAAAAAGTCACATCAGTATAAATTAACAGAAAATTTAACTTCAATTTAACAAAGGGACTAAATGAACCGAACTCGAAAAATAAAGAGAAATAAAAGACTCAAATTATATTAGAGGGATTAAAAGGATCACTTGATTAAAATAAAGGGACTATTTTGAGGATTATACCTATTATATATGTAGAGTTTGTATGAGAGGGAGGGTAGAGAATATATCAATAAAGCTTTTCCTCTTTCTCCTTTGTTTTTTTTCTCGGTCTGTTTGATCTCTCTCCTCCTTTCTAGAAGCCAGTACTCGCTCGAAGAGTGCAATAGATATCCCCTACAGCTAAGGTGTATCAAATACACACTAATCAAACAGTCTTCAGTTCACAAATGACAAGTCCAAGTAGTGATGACAAGTGCAAGGACCCGGACGCATAAGAACCGGGATACAATCAGATAGTGATGACATTAAAAATATCTTGATTATGTCTGCCAGTCAATATCTCTCAGATTTTGATCTTGATTTTAATACTTATTTAAAGCAAAAATTCTATAATTCATTCAAGATACCATATATATAAAAAGTTTATATCTCTTGATGTTGATCTTGATTTTAATATTTATTGAAAGCAAAAGTTATATTATTCATTCAAGATGCCTGAGAACAAGAATGGAAAAAAAAAGGCCTAAATATACTATTCATCCTTATAATATAGCCCAATATTCATTTTCGTCCTTATACTTTAAAAATACTCAATACGATCCTCGTGATTTTTACCTATTTATTTTGTTGATATCGTAACGCTTATACGTAAAAGACAAAATGAAATAGATAATAATTTTTTTATTTTTTTTATTTACATGTGACAGTATTTTGCTGACGTTGCATACGTATTCTGCCATATCATCAAAATAAAAATTTTTAAAAAATAATTTTAGAAGAAGTTATTTTTTTCAAAAATATTTTTTTAATGAAATTATTTTTAAATAATTATTATTTTGTTGACGTGGCAGAATACGTATGCCACATTAGCAAAATACTACCACGTGTAAATAAGAAAAATAAAAAAAATTAGGTTGTATTTAAGTATAATGCTGTCAGTATGTCGGGGTGATATTAACAAAATATGTAAAATCTGAGGGGGCCAATATTGAAACATTTTTAAAATCTGAAACGAAAATGAACATTGTGGTATAATACAAGAATAAATAGTATATTTAAGCAAAAAAAAATATATATACAAAATAGGGAGTTTCGAGAATGGAGGCTAGATCACTCTAATTGGGTAATTAAGTTACGTGTTAGAGCTTTGCACTTGGATGTCTATCCTTGAATGACAAATTTGGACGTGTAACTCTTATCTTCCATCAATGTCCATAAAGATGTGTATGTCCAGGACTCTTCTTCTCTATTACTATTCAATTCTTTTTTAAAATATGAATAAAGAAAGTTAGGAAGAAAAATTAAACAAGGAATTCATGAGGTTAGATAAGGTTTCCGGTAAACATTTTTTAGAATAATAATTTCTCTATTAGCACAGATGGCTATATTAAAATTTTATTCTCAGAATATATATAATGTCTAATTTGAATAATTGATTGACTACAATCTAATTTAGTTTTCGAATTAGAAACACACCAACGAGGAAATCTCTTAAGTGTAAAACTCAAGTTTGTGTCAAAAGATATTTATGAAATGATGCATTATTTTTAAAAGATGCACTCATCCATATGAAAAACAGTATTATTATTTAAATAATATTATATATATATATTGACAATTAAAAAGAATTAATATATTAGAAAATTAAATTTATATGTTTGGTCGAAGATTTATTTAATTAAATGATAAAATATTTATATTTAAGGCCTAAATACACTATTTGTCCCTGTGCTATAGCCCAATGTTCATTTTCGTCCCTATACTTTAAAAATGTTCAATATGGTTTCTGTACTTTACATATTTTTTTCAATACCGTTCTTGATGCTGACGTGGCAACACAGATGAAATACAACATAATTTTTTGAATTTTCTTATTTACACATGGCAGTATTTTACTGACGTGGCATACGTATTTTGCCACATCAGTAAAATAATAGTTTTTTAAAAATAATTTTTTTTTTAATTACTTTTTTTAAAAAATTATTTTTAATTTTTTTTTAAAAAAATTATTTTTAAAAAACTATTATTTTGCTGACATGGCAGAATACGTATGCCACGTCAGCAAAATACTACCACATGTAAATAAGAAAAATAAAAAAATTAGGTTGTATTTCATATGTGCTGCCACGTGAGTGTCAGGGACGGTATTGAATAAAATATGTAAAGTACATGGACCGTATTGAATATTTTTAAAGTACATGGACGAAAATGAACATTGGGGTATAGTAAAATAATGAATAATATATTTAAGCCTATATTTAATATATCAAGAAAGATAAATATGTAATTTGTGAATTTCACTTTATGGACATATATTTTATTTTATTTTATTTTATCTGGGAACATAGCTTCAATTTTTTTTTTAAAGCACATTCTTTTATTGGATAATTTTAACAATTACATAGGTAGCTTCGTTGAAGGGTCCTATACATTAGGGTTGTGTACCCCTTGGGTTGGGTTGTGTTCCCAATTCAGGTATGGGTGTCCTCGAAGTTCCTCTTTGGTGAGTGCAACAGGTCTCCTCCGGTCTGGGTGTCTTGAAAATCCCTTCCTAGTGAGTACTGCAAATTCTCCTCCCTTGTGAATGTGAGGCTCCTTTTAATGATGGACTCCATCGCGGCCAACTTCGGCAATTTAGACGCAGGAGCTGTATCAAACCAAGATAGTGTTAGGAAATCTATACCACGGATTGGTTTCGTATAAACACGTTATTTGTCCTTAAAACATCTCATGTTACGTTCCATGCACACAGTCCATATAATGGCTATGGTTAGAAGATTCCATCCCATACGGGCATTCCTGGGTGATGCAGGAGAGCCCGAGTCAGACGATGCCGAACTATCAGATTGCACCAAGAGAGCTTTGGCATACCATGACTTGGCGGACCGACGTAAAGGCGGAAGGTGATCGAGCCAAGTCCGGAATTGGGGAGCACTTTGGACACGTTTCGGTATTTTGGCCATAACTTTGGCTACCGATATCGGATTCGCGCGCTCAACCCCAATTCGGAAAGCTCGTCTCGACTGTTTTCCCCGTCGTTTCTTCGTTTCTCGGTGTTTTTTTTCCATTTTTGGCAATACTTCGTATGCCAATTTAGGATAGGATATGAATCCGATTTGAACTCGGATTTTTAGGAGTTATCTGTTTTGTTTAGTTATTTAGAATTAGATAAGTTTTTCTATTGGGCAAATTTAAATAAGGAGATAGAATTTCTAGGTTATCTAGGTTAGTTTTTTTTTTAGCTATTTAAACCCGGCTTGAGGGTTGAATTTTATTCATTGATTATTGAGTTATATTTTCCTTTTAAAGTTTTAGAGACTTTTCTTCTCTATTTGTCCTCCCTTTTTCTTGCTCCTTTATCAATCCCCCTATTTACCACCGCCCGTAGGTTAATCACTACCCGGCTCGGCGTCAGTTGGTATCAGAGATCATCTTCTTCCTGTGGCCTCGGCATCAATGGCTGGAGGTCGTGGTGGCCGTGGTAGTCGTTGTGGTGGACATATTCCGGCAGAGGAAAGTCTGTCTCGAGACCCGATCGCCTTGGAAGCGATGAACGAGGATCTGCAGAGACAAGTAGCGGAGTTGACCCAATGGTTGGTGGCGCGAGATTTGGGGGATCGTGAGGTTTTAGACCACGACTCCGAGTCTACCTTCGTCAACCCCTATTCCCGGCGTGGGCAGTCCAGAGAGCACTGTGCACGAGAGGAGCGTCACGGAGATCTCGGCTTTCGGGTGGAGTTGCCTGAATTTACTGGAACCCTACATGATGAAGTCTTCATCGACTGGCTGAACGAGGTCGAGAGGATATTTGAGTACAAGGAGGTCCCTGATCGTCTGAAGGTGAAGCTAGTTGCCATCAAGTTGAAGGGCCGAGCATCCGCGTGGTGGGAGCAGCTGCGGCGTTCACGGATCGGCAAGGCAAACCAAAGATCATAGATTAGGACAAGATGAAGAAGAAGATGAAGGGGCACTTCCTCCCCTTCGGCTATACCTAAACCTTGTTTCAACGACTTCATACGTTGAGATATGGAGCAAGATCGGTAGATGAGTACCAGAGGACTTCTACCAATTGATTGCACGGAATGACTTATCTGAGACGGAGGAGCAATTGGTGGCTCGATATCTGGGAGGTTTGCGCCAACCACTACAAGATGTTCTCAGTCTACACTCATTATGGACTGTCTCGGAGGCATACCAGCACGCCCTCATTGTTGAAAAGCAGCAGAATAGAAGACCACCAATCAGGAGCGATCAGAGTAGCCGGACAGCTCGCCCTTAGGCACCCCGCCCAGTCCAGAAAGTACCGTCAGGTAGTTCTAACTCTGGAGTTCATTGTTATAGATGTGGTGAGCAGAGGTATAAATCACCTGAGTGTCGAAAACCTGCTAGTCAGAAAGGCAAGAACCTGATGATTGAAGAGATCGAGGCTGAGGAGGCTGAGGAACCAGTTTATGATGATTATGGCGATGATGATGAGGCTGGTGACGTGCTGATTGGGGATGGCCATGAGACCCTCGTTGTTCGCAAGTGTCTGCTGGTACCCAAGGATGAATCAAGGGATGACTGGCTGAGAAACAACATCTTCCACACCACCTGCACAGTGGCCGACAAGGTTTGCAAGGTGATCATCGACAGCGGTAGTTGTGAGAACGTGGTGTCTGAAGACGCTGTCCAGAAGTTACAGTTGAAGACGGAGCGACATCTGAAGCCCTACAATCTTTCATGGCTGAACAAAGGCACTGAGGTAAAAGTAGATCGGTGATGTCTCGTGTCTTTCTCCATTTGGCAGAGGTACTTTGATAATGCATAGTGCGACGTGGTGTAAATGGATGCCTGTCACCTACTACTAGAGCGACCATGGCAGTACGATTGGAGCGTAGTTCACGATGGAAGGAAGAATACTTATTCCCTCAACATCAAAGGAAAAAAGGATCGTGTTGGCACCTCGCCGAGAAGAAAAGCCTCCTACTTCGGTAACCAATACTAACCTACTTTCTATGTCAAGATTTTTAAGCGGAATCAAGCAGGGCGATGTAGTCTATGCACTGCTACCTTGCATGCATAGTGCCACAGGCATGGATCCAGATCTGCCAACATAAGTGCGGCAGTTTCTCCTGGAGTTCGCGGACTTGATACCAGAGGAACTTCCCCCTGGACTCTCACCTATGAGGGACATCCAATACCAGATAGATCTTGTCCCAGGATCGAGCTTGCCGAACCAACTAGCATACCGCCTCAGTCCCAAGGAGGCCTAAGAATTGCAGCTGCAAGTGGAGGAGTTATTAAGGAACAACTACATCTGAGAGAGCATGAGTCCCTGCGCAGTTCCAGCCCTGTTGGTGCCAAAGAAGGATGGCTCGTGGCGCATGTGTATAGACAGCCGAGCAATCAACAAAATCACCATCAAGTACCGCTACCCCATCCCCCTCCTGGATGACATGTTGGATCAGCTATCCGGCTCAAAGGTCTTCTCAAAAATCGATCTGAAGAGCGAATACCACCAGATCAGAATACGGCCTAGAGATGAGTGGAAGACGGCGTTCAAGACACAACATGGACTGTACGAGTGGATGGTGATGCCTTTTGGGTTGTCAACGCCCCCAGCACATTCATGCGATTTATGCACCAGGTTTTGTGACCGTTTATGGGCAAGTTTGTGGTGGTCTATTTCGATGACATCCTCATCTATAGTCCGAGTTGGTCCTCACACTTTGACCACCTTCGCGCTGTCTTTGAGTTGCTAAGAACGAAGCGCCTGTTCGTCAGTCGAAAGAAGTGTTCCTTCTTCACCACTTCTGTAACCTTCCTTGGTTTTGTTGTTTCTACTGTCTGTGTTTATGCAGATCAATCAAAGATCGATGCAATCTTGGAGTGGCCCAAACCGAGGACCTTGCATGATGTTCAAAGCTTCCATGGGCTGGCCTCGTTCTACAGAAGATTCATCCGGAACTTTAGCACGTTGATTGCCCCCATCACTGAGTGTCTCAAGGGGCGTGATTTCAAGTGGACGGATGAGGCTGAAACTAGCTTCCACCTGGTTAAAGAGAAGATGACTGAAGCACCAGTTCTCGCACTTCCCGACTTCGATAAAGTGTTCGAGGTCAATTGTGATGCATCTGGAGTTGGCGTTGGAGGTGTTCTGAGCCAGTCAGGACGACCGGTAGCTTTCTTTGGCGAGAAGGTGTAGAGGTCAAAGAAGAACTACTCCACTTATGACCTGGAGTTTTATGTCATAGTTCAGTCGCTGAAGCATTGGCACCACTACCTCATACAGAAGGAGTTCATCTTGTTCACCGATCATGAAGCCCTGAAGTACATCAATGGCCAACACAAACTGAGTAGGTGGCACGCTAAGTGGGTGGCGTACTTGCAAGAGTTCACCTTTACTTTGAACCATCAAGCAGGAAGCCTTAACCGTGTAGCAGATGCTTTGAGCCGCCGCAGTTCTCTTTTCACCACAATAAACGCCAAAGTTGCAGGGTTTGAAGCTTTCACGGATATGTATGCGGATGATCCTTCCTTTGGGCGGATCCTTCAGGAGGTAACCGATGGACATCGTCACGATTTTATTTTGCATAACTAAGCACTGCTTCGTGGCTGCAAATTGCATCCCTAATTGTTCATTGCGACAGCAGATCATGAGCGAACTCCATAATGAGGGGCACTTTGGTCGTGATAAGACCTACGCCATCATAACTACAGACTTTTATTGGCCGAAGCTGTCTAGCGACGTGGCTCACTTTGTGGAGTGCTGCTTTGTGTGTCAGCGGGCCAAAGGAGTTCTCACCAACGCAGGCCTATACACTCCCTTGCTAGTCCCTGAAGCCCCTTGACTTGACGTCAGTATGGATTTTTTTTTTGGGCCTCCCTCGTACTCAGCGGGCCTCAAACTCTATCATGGCGGTGGTTGACAGATTTTCCAAGATGACCCATTTTGTAGTTTGTCGGAAGACTATGGATGCTACCAGAATTGCACATCTTTACTTTCGAGAGGTTGTTCGCTTGCATGGTGTCCCTCGCTCCATCACATCCAACATCTCTTGTCCCGCTCAGTTGCTCGACACTCTTATGGCTTTGTGGTCAATTGTTTTAGCTTGGCCGACATTCCCTCTGAGAGCGGGCCCTCTTGTAGTATGGGACTTCCTTGTACAAGTTGTAGTCTTGCATCCTATACTATGAGTCCGCAATCTTGAGTCATCCCGTACAACGAGGGATATGCGGTTCGCGGTAAGCATCCGCCCATCCAGTTGTCAGACCAGAAGTAGATTGTATCCTCTATTCCTGTTGTGGCCTCTAGATTATGTCATAGAGCTTCTGGTTGATGAGAGACACCTTTCCCAAAGAAAGAGGCTCGGGATGGAGTCTTCAGGAATGGGTCAAAAATTCTTCCTCTGAAGTATTGGTTTTTCAGTATTTGTGCATAGATTCCCGCTTGCCTTATGAGTAACCTCCACCACCATTTGGTGGATCGCCACTCAGACATACGATATATGGAGAACTAGTAGTTTGGTATTGCAATTATAACAGAGTTGAGCAATGTGGTCCGTTCCCCGAGTGACAATAATTTCCCTTGCCACGTGGCCAACCTAGCCTTGATTTCACTAATAATTGTTCTCTAATCCTCCTTCCCTTGGCTTAGTTCCATAGATTGGGAGTCCCATATATCCGATGGGCAAACTACCAATGTTGCATCCCATCATTTGCCTTAGGTTTTGGGGTGTAGGTGAGTGTCTTAACGGGGATGATCATACTTTTATGATAATTTATTCGGAGCCCCGATAGGCCTTTGTATAGATGAAATATCAATTTCAGGTCTATGAAGTGGTGTATATCCCCTAAGCATAGTATTAATAGATCATCTACGCATTGGAGTATGGAGATCTCCTCTTCTTCAGAGCTTCCATACAGAAACCCCCTGAATAGGTTGGCCCTCATGCCGTTTGTCATCATGGTGCCGAGCACGTCTATGATCAGAATGAAAGCAAGGGTGAAAGCTGGTCACCTTGTCGCAATCCTCTCTGATGTCGGACATAGCTCGTCGATCGACCATTCAGGAGGAGCTTTGCCTTGGAGGAAGTAAGGATTACTTTGATCCAAGCAATCTTATAGTGGGCCAAATCCTCTTTCCTGCAGGATGTTCAGCAGGGATCCCCAATCAACCATGTCAAAAGCTTTTTCGAAATCTACCTTGAATAGGGCGCCGTTGCTTCTTCTTTGTTTCATATAGTGGATTAGTTCTTCCGCAGCTACAATATTATCTTGTATGCATTGGACTTTGATAAAGGTTTATACGAGTGATCTACCAAATCATTAATTACACTTCTGAGCCTATTAGCAAGCACTTTTGTAATAATCTTCATTGATCAGTTTAACAAACTAATATGTCTATAGTCTGGGATGGTCGTAGGTGCGTTCTTCTTCTGTATTAGAGTGATGTAAGCCTAGTTAATCCTCTCCAAATTTGTGTTACTGCGGCAGAGGTCGCTAAATAACTTTAGAACCTCGTCTTTCATGATGCTCCAACCTTGCTGGTATAAGGTCATTGAAAATCTGTCGGGTCTCAAGGATTTATCCGGATTTAGATCCATGACCGCTTCTAACACATCTTCTTCAGTGAATGGATTGTCCATCTAGTGTAGACTATACTGTTCTTTATGAGCAAATAGTCTGCTCCAGTTAGTGGTCAGCCTGGATGGTCTTTTGGTGCTGAAAAGGTATTTGAAGTGAGTGGTGAATGGATAAGATACTTTTATTACATGATTAAATAGGTTTAGGTTGCATTATTATTATTATTATTTTGAAAAAAAATAGATAAACAAGATTATAAAGGTAACATGGATGAGATGTAAATAACATTATTGATATGAAACCGACACTGGTTACACATTGTTGCAGGGTACTTGCTTGACCCTTGTTGGCTTTCTCACGGTGCTTTTTACTCTTGTGTTTCAATGTCCTCAAACTCTCCTCCTGACATTTCTTGTTGTTCTTCATCTTCGGTGAATTCTATGCTTTTCTTGACTATCAATTCTATTGCTAACAATTTTTGTCCTTTGGTATCATGGGCTGCATCAAACCACGAAAGTGTGAGGAAATTAATTGAACGGATAAGTTTCGTGAAAACACGATGTTTTGAAACATCTTATGTTTCTTTCCAATCCATACGCTCCAAGTGATTGCCATGATAACCGGATTCCATCCTAGACTAGCTTCTTTCTCCACTTGTTTGGAGAGGGTCGCACTTCCCCAGAGATCTTGTATATGTGTGGGTCATGTCTTGAGGTCAAAGAGGTTGCATAAGTATACTCATATGCATTAGATGAGAAAGTGGGTAGTTGTTTCAAGTGGTTATCCACAAAAATAACATGCAGTTCTTTCTCCTTTTTTCGGTTTCTTTTCACCTGATTTTCCAGTTATAATTTTGTCGTCCCATGCCATCTAGGCGAAATACTTGATCTTCGGGGGGCAAAGTGTCTTCTAGAATTTGTGGCCAAGTGGGCTTTGTAGTCTTCCATCTATTGTGAACTGATATAGTAATTTTATCGTGAATAATCTGTTCGGTGTGAACCTTCACTATCTTCTTCCTGTTGTTGTGTATCCCTGTGGTTGATTAGGTTTTTGAACAGGCTTAGTTGTTTTAGGCCTTGTGAGGTGAGGGGTCCTGGTTTAAGTAATGCATCGCCTTCAAAAATGTGTTTATGTGCCTCATCTACCGTGAGGTCTTCATTTTGGATTAGCTGTTGTTATTATTATTATTATTATTATTATTATTTTCAATTACATATGAATTATATAAATTTTTTGTATAAGGGGGAAGGGGGGAGGGGGAGTTATATAGAAGTTAAGGACTTCCGTGGGTTTTGTCTGTGTTTGGATGGGCTTTTTTTTGAAGAAGGAAAAGTTATTAGAGAAGGAGAAAAATGGTTTTTTTTCAAAAGCTGATGGTTGAAGCTTCTGAGAGAAAGCTCTTTTGAAAAGGAGTTTTGGAGTTTTTCAATTACGAAAATATCCTTATATAAATTAAAAAATGACTTTCCAAATCTAATCTAACATCATGTGGAACTTTGAAGATATATTATTATTGTTGATGTTAAATATAGTTATTATTAATTACAAAAATATTCTTACAAATGTAGTTATTGTTGATGTTAAATGTGATTGTTTATTACGATTATTTTTTATTGAAGATCTATTTTAATAATTTGTCACTCAAAAACCCTTTTAAGAATGAATAACCAAACAAATTTCTAACTATAAAATTATTTCATCCAAACACAAAAATAATCAGAAACCCTAACTTACTGTGAGAAGTTATTAGAAAAAAAAAAAATTCTTCTATCAAACTGGGAAAAGATATTTTTTTTCATAAATCAACCCAAACTAGCCCTTAGAAATGAATATGTTTCTAAATATTTTTTCACTTTCTGGTTCTTCATTTCAGGGTTCTTCTCCTTGATTCTGCTTCGATTTGTCTCAAAACTTGAACTTTTCATTAAGTTGCCCCCGATATGTCATGTTTCACAAAATTAACATATTTTAATTAAGTACCAGTGGGCCACATCTCATCCAAACCACATGCTAAGTGTACGCAAATATAATATAAAGTCATTTTATTCAAACTCTCCCACATCTAGGGCTGTAAATTACGGGTCGAGCTTGATCGGGCTAGGCCCAGCTCGAATTCGGCTCGAAATAGACTAGCTCGAGCTCGAAATTAGCTTGAATAAGTTTGCTTGAACTCGGCTAGATTTTAATTTTGAAAGCTCGAAATTAAGAACTCAATTATAAATTTGAAATCTCAGATTTAGTTTGAAATTAAAAACTTATTTATAAATTATTTTTTTGTATTATATATTATATATCAATATTAAATATTAAATATTTTATTCATATATTATAATATTTATATTATATATTAATATATTAATATTAAATTTCAAACTTTCGAGCTGACTTTGACTCAGCTCGAGCTCGGCTTGAAATTAATTTTGAGCTCAAAATTGAAGCTTGAGCTCAGCTTGAAAGCTCGAAATAACAAGCTGAGTTCAAGTTTTTACCGAGCCGGTCTCGAGCCGCTCATGAACAGTTTGATCGTTTGACAGCCCTACCCACATCCATTTTGCACTCTCAATCTTTTTAACACATTAGCGTGCATGCCACGTGAGTGATTCAGGATTAAACATCTCTTGTGAACTTACTCCATGAGCCTTCAATCACCCTTTTTGGGGTGCTTCCATGACATTGCTGTCTAATCCAATTCATTATGCTTGAAATTTTAATTGAATTAATATATTTGTTAATATTTTTTTTTCGCTGGCCAAAATCATGTTTGCCACATTAATTTGTATATTAAAGTGTTATTGCTTCAGCTGATGATCCATTTTTTTAATAGTTCTCATTCCTTGTTGAACTCTTGCAACACTAGTGATAAAGACATTAGACACTTGTCTTTCTTTCTTCCTCTCTCTTAAGTAACAGGAGCAATAGCATGCCATTATAATTACATATCCCATCACTATGCTTGTAATTGGGTTAGGCTTGATGTATAACTTAGATCTTAGTGTATGCTCTCAACGTTGGCCCAAGTAAAGATTGTTCTATGATTTGGATTGGGTATATAAACAGCCCAACCCACTTCAAGGAACCATTTTTGGAAAAAAATTCACATAATTTACACCATATTAGAAAAAAGAAAAAAAGAAAACTTAGATATAAAGAAAGGTCAATAGTTATTATTTTAGGTTTGACTGATGACTCCATGGTTTGTATTCTTTCCAGGTCTACAATAGCTTACTTGAGAGATCCTCCTCCATTAGTCTTCACTATAAAGTAGAGATACTGAACCGTTACCTATGGGCCAGCACAGTCCATTACTATAGACCCCGGGCAGTGCCAACTGCCAAGGCACGGCACGGGGTTGTACTTGTGCTGGGCCGCTACCTGCACAACTTGCGAGCCGGCATGGCACACGACACGAGTGGCCTTAGGGCTATGTCGGCCTAGGCATGCAGGCTAGCACAACATGACACAAAAAGAACTGTTGCCGGTCCCATCAACAGGACCTGCAACGCTTGAGTTCGGATTGGCACAGCAGCTCCTACTGTGCCATTTTTTGACACTTGTATTATGTTTTGAGAAAATCCAATCATATAGATGGGAAGATCATAAAAAAATAAGCTAGTATGAAAATTTTCATACAATTTAGTTCTGGATTTGGTCATAAAACGCGGTTGAAATTTGTCGGGAGGGACCGGCGATAACTAAATTGTATGAAAATTAACATCTTAAACTATTTTTCCACGATATGTCCTATCCATCTAGATTTACTTGAAACTCCTGAGTGCCCCAAAGAGAGGCATAGAGCCCCCACAGAACTCTACCTAACAAGCCAATCTGGCTCTCTAGGCCTCTCTTTAGACTTTAGAGTTTTAAAGGCATTTAAAGCCAAAATAAAAAGCAAAACATCCCTTAATAGTTATAAAATGGCTATTTATGAGAGTATTTGTGTCTTTTTTTTTTGTAAAATAATATTTTTATCCTCCCAACAACTATAAGGGTTAATTTATGAGGGTATTTTGGGTATTACACAATTTTTAAACAAAATCTATAATTATTTTCATAATGCTTTTCATTTTTCTTACACCAACAACTCAATTTATTCTCAATTCTCTTTTTTTTTTTTTTTTTGAGACAAGGGGATAAACCCCATTCTTATGTACTCAGATAGGACATACGCAAGGATCGGACTATCACGGGTTTTCACGAGTGCGTCCTTATCGGCCCCATGAGGCGGAGTTTCACTGCACCTGCTTTTTACCGCCCATGACTACCAAACCCACGTGGAATTTATTCCAGTGTGCATGGGCCACACCCACTGGGTGACCCACGCCTTGCGCACTCACCCTGTCACAGAGGAGATTCGAACCGTGGTCTTCATCTCGTGTGCAAGGGACCTTGCCGCTCGGCTATTACACCTTTGGCATTTATTCTCAATTCTCATTGTCAACAATTCAAGCAATCAAGTACTTCATTTTCAAGGTTTCAAGTTCAATTTCTTCAAACAACTCTTCAAGTTCAAGCCCTTAACTACATTTGAAAGAGCCCGACCGGATATCTAATTGTCCGCCCTTCTTCAAATCTTTTACAAAAAGTTGAGATAATTTTTAATTTTTATTTTCAATTGCATAATAGTAGGTTCTTCAAATATTCCCAATGACAATTCTCTTATTATTTTTATTATTTTTATTTTTAATTTTTCAAAACATTCTCCTCATGATCTCACCCAAACTCAAAAAACAAATCTGTCTACTTCTTCTCTTAGAAATTTTCATTTTTCTATAAAAAAAATATGAGAAAACTTATAGCTAAATGTATTGTTATAATGAACAACATTTTAATATTTCCAAAATTCCAAAATTTGAAAAACTAATTCGTGATGTTTTTTGTCCTACATATAAAAAAAAGTTTCTAGAAATACCAGAAGAAAAATAGTTTTTTTTTAATTTATAATAAATATAAGGAAAAATCAATTTATAATTTATCTAGTACGCCGGAGACCCCCAGGTGCTCCAGTTCGAAAATGTGATAGTTTAGTTGTCGAAGGTAAGAAAAGGGGTAGAGGTAGGCCTAGGATTACGTGGAGAGAGGTGGTGTCCCCAGGACTTACGCATGTTAGATATTGAGCCAGGATCTTGCTTTTTGGCTGAGGCGATATGGAGACAAAAGAATTCATATAGCCGACCCGCTTAGTATAGCATTACCAGATAAATCGCTAAAAAGGTTTACCTTCATTAGCTTAGCTTTGTTTGTAGGGATCTTTGTCGCGCTCCTAACATCCCGATCTCTCGTAGAGAATTATTTGTTATTATTATTATTTATTTATGTATTTTTATTTTTATTTTTTTATTTTATTTCATTTTATCTCAGTTTATTTCATTTCATTTTATTTTTATTTTTTTTTATTTTATATTTGAAGCGGCGTGAAACAGGAGAATCCAGTATAAGCGGCAATCTAGTATGGGATTAAGGCTTAGTTGTTGTTGTTGTTGTTGTTGATATTTGGACTTCCAAATATCATACAAGTTATATTTGTGTCATTGGACATTATATTGATAATTAGAAATTTATAAAAATATATTTTGAGTTTTATTGAATTAATTAGAATATCGGCATACTAGTAATGCTATTGTCGGGTGTATAATGTACACAATTAATTTATAATTACAAAATTGATTTTTTTTCTATTACTTTTGAGAATGCTTCTAGTAATACTAATACAATTGAAATTTTAAAACAACATTTATAACTGTATTTTCAAGAAAATTATTTCATATTAGATGTCCATGTCATATTTGTAATTTATGTATGCAAAATGATTTAAAAATAATTGAACCTCATATACAAAAAAATTAAAACTTGTATTTATTTATTAAAAATTTATTAAATAGAAAACAAGAATTTAAAAGATTTTATATTCAATATAGTAAAAAATATAAAAAAATTATTATTAATGTTGAGCATAGGTGAAATTCAACCTGTGCCATGTTAGAATGTGCATACGATTATAAAAAAAATCATTACTCTTTTTGTTAATGACCATTTAGAGAAAATCAAATTACCAAATTTGATTGGGAATGGGATGATTAAAGAATTTTTAGGATTTTTTTTTGTGTTTATTATTCTGCTTCTTTTATGATTATAAACCAATTGTATTTTATAGTAATTTTTTTTACTAAATATACATATAGTGAGGGTTTTTGTAATATTGTTGCTTTCACGGAGAACAAATTTAAAAAATATTTTAAATAATTGAATCAGTATATATTTTATCTTACATGATAGATTATAGATTTAAAATTGATAGTATTTTTTTGTTTTGTTTTGTTTTTTTTTGACTCATATGATGAGAACATGAGTCTTGATCATTCTTTTAAAAGAGCAATATCGGTACATGTTTTATGAAATGTATAATATTTATAATTAAATTTATGATAATAGAAGATCAACCCAATTAAGTTGATGTTGAACATGTTGCACATGAGAAAACTAAAACTAAAACTCATTTCAACTAATAAATATGATGAAAAGAAAATATAGCAGTGCTTTTTTTCCCCTCCTCCTTCTCTTATGTTTCTTTGCATTAATTAAATCTTTGTTTAACTAATAATTTTAATGATTTCTTCACTTTAGAGAAAATTAATAATTTTAATTTTAGTCATGGAAAAACATATGAGTATAATTATCCTATGATAACTGTCAGGGCATGTGTTCTTTTGATTCCACTAGTATTCATGGTAGCATCAAAGTCTTGTTTTAATGTAGAGAACATGGTACTGGACGACAAAAGGAACCGACTGAAGCAATCTTTTTTTAGAGACGTGCATATGCTTGAAGGACTAGTTAGATGTCGAAGATAGACTACAAGTGTAACGCCCCGACCCGATCCCGGGACCTCGAGCACGTATGCAGACCGGCCGTACCTGAGTAGAGACGGGCCCCACTTGGATACAAGGCCTAAGTGAGTAAAGCAGATAATGCAATAAAACAACTTAATTATTCAAAAAATAACAGAGTTCAGCGGAAAATCATAAAAGGGTTCATATACCCTACAAATACTAGGCCCTATAAGGGACCTACAAAATAAAGTGTCTCACACAATAAAAAGATAAACAAGGTCCTCGGACCTCTGCAAATCCACCCGACCCACGATCGGCTCCTGCGTGCTAGAATCCTACTCCTCAGGATCTATAAACAGGAAGAAACAAGAGCGTGAGCTTTCGAATGGAAAGCCCAGTAAGTACCCATGCGGGGTTCAAGAAAAACATGATATCAACAAGTAAGAATATCAAAATCAAACTTGGAGCACGCCCCTCAAAAACAATCCCTAGGAGTCTACCCAAAAAAACAAGCAAGGTAATGACTCCTAGCTACAGAAGCCCTGGGGCTCTGATATCAGTTCCAATGGAAGCTCCACAAATGTCTCCCCCGGTCAGCATCATTAGCGAACCTACTGAAAACACGACCATCCGGTCGCTACGGCTCTCAGGTCGTATGTCGGTAGCGCCACCTCTCTACGTGTCGACACGGCCAGCGAATCATTCCCACTGACGGGCAGGACAACCAAAGTATCGGTCCCTCGGGCATGGCAATGCCGGAACATCAGGGTGTCCCGTCCCTGAACGTCCGCAAAGGAGCACCCACGCTCCACTGAATCCGGGCGGAAGAACAAACAAGTAGGGATCCCAACATCCTGAAACAATCAAACATGCTAAATAAAGATTTCAACAAATCATAGAAGCCTGAATGAATACCAAGCAGTATGTCACAATAAAAACATATCAAGAAAACTCTGAAGAGTGGAACAAGGCAAGTGTACTTACATAAAATCACAGAGTCTGATGTTCCACGGAACCTCCCGACGCATCCACGTCCATATCTGATAAAGACATAACTACTCTCAATAAAAGTACATGTCTATGAACAATACATCTACTATGCATACACTAACGGGCCCAAGTCCGACTTGTGGGCCTTCCCTCGCATTGCTATGTCATTTCATCTTAAATGACTAACTTCATTTATTTTCATAAATGAAAGTGTGGCCTGGTGGTTAAGGCCCATCTACACTTTGTGGGGGGTCCTTGGTTCAAACCCCCACCCCTACATTCCTTTTTGTTTCTTTTTTTATTTTCCTTTTGACCACCTCAATCAATCTAGTTAAGACCCAAATCCATTTCCAATCTGCTTGATCCATTTCTTGAACTCAAGCCCAAACCTCAACTTGACTAACCATGTCAACTTATCGATTAATTAAATTAATTCATCTACTCAAATAATCAATTAGCCAACTAACTAATTCACCAAGCTAATTAAATTGCTAATTGATTATTAGTTATCAAATTAATTAATTAATGAAATCAATTAATTTTCTAATTGGTCATCCATTAGTCAACTTACTAAATCCGGACTCAACCATAAATCGCTTGGACCCAATCTACTTGGTTGAACTAGACCATGTCAATTGACCAATTGAACTCAACCTTCTTTAAGTTGGCTAAACCCAAAGCCCAAATCCCTTTCTAGCTGATCAGACCCAACCAGTCTGATTGTAGTTGATCCAGTTGACTTGATTAAGCCTAATCAACTAACCTTTTTAATTAATCAAAATCAGTTACTAATCATACTTAGTTAAGATAACTAATTAATAGTTACAAATAATTTTATTTTTCCTCTCACTTACTTTCTTCTCATGCCGGGACTTGACGGAGCAGGGGCGACGCTCCGGTCACCTTCATCGGAGCGATCCCGCGGACCACCACCTCCGACGCCAAGTGAACCTCCTGCACCCGTGTGCGCCGCCTGGAGAGAAGAAATGTAGACCTTCGTCCTTGCCGGAGTCTGGCCACTCACGGCCTGTCTCCCTTGTCTCCGACGCCCAGTCGATCAGCAAAGACAGACAAGCTCTAGATACTCCCCCCAACGTCGATTTGTTCCTATCTAATGAATGCATGAACAGAAAGAAACACAAAGACAGAGGATGATGGCTCACCGGAGAAGTTGGTGACGCGCTCGCGATGCCTCACAGTCGGTCGGAGATGAACAGAGGACGACAACGCCCCTCTTTTCTGTTGAGTCGTCAACTGCGAGGGCGCTCTCTCCGTTCTTCTTCTCCCTCGCCTCTCACAGTGTGGTGGCTCGCCGCCGCTTGTCGGTGGTGCTGGTGTTTGGAGAATGCCTCCATGGACTGCCTTTATAGAGGGCCGAGGTGCATGGCCAAGGAAATCACGATCCTTTGATTGAAATCCCATGCAAATCACCCATCAATCTTTCCAAAATCAGTGGTTTCCGTAATCGGTGGAGCTGACCTCGCGGGGGTGCGTTGGCAACGATGGAGAAGAGAAACAGTTGCCTTGGGATTGTCCTTCGATCAGATGTGTGGCTAGGAATTCGCCCGCACGGTGAGGGCTCTCATACGCTCGTCATCGTGGCCGAAACGGAGGGTCGGATTGGTGCCTCACGATCAGTAACCTCTCGATCTTTCAATCCTGGCCGTTCGTCCATTCTATACACAACTTCTCCGATCTTTTGCGCAAAAGCCCCCCAACTTTCCATATTTACCATTGGGTCCTTGGACTGTAAGAGAGATGCCATTTCCTTTAAGTCCCTCGTCTTTTCTATATTACATTTGGGTCCCTCACCAGAAACAACCACTTTTATCTTGCAGCCCTCCCTCCTTACAAAATCGCAAGTAGACCCTTGGTAGCCCAATCAATTTGAATTAAATCAATTAATTTCTCCTTGCCCTTTTTAATTCAATCATCCATTTTCAACTTAGAACTTTCCCCAAATTATCAATTTGAATCCTACTTCCATCTTAGTTCCAATCAATAATCATTTAGAGGCCTTCCATATTTAATTAAATTGATTACTTCCATTTAATTAAATAAAACACCAATCAATTTAAATAAATTTATAAACCAAATTTATTTATTCCATATAAATCCCATTCATCATCAATTTACCAGGCTTTCCTTGTAGATTATCCAAATCCCCAAAATACCCCTTGGCACTTTATCCAAATTTCCAAAATGCCCTTTGGCGATTTAATTAAGAAACTAACTTAGAGGAAATTCTAAATCCTTTTATTTATATAAAATCTTGGATTTTACAACAAGACTACGGAGGACATGACAAAAGTAGCATTACTAGAGAAGACGCAATAACAATTAAAAGATGAGAATAAACATTGAAGAAAAGTTGCTTGAAGACTTGAAGACTTGGAGTTGAAGATTTCTAATTTTGGAGGTTGGGAATTAGTATTTGTCTTTAAAAATATATGAGAGAAACATTTATTTGTCATATTTTTTAAATAAATCACCATATTTTTATTAGTTGATTTTTTTCAATAAAATTAGATCGGCGGGGCATGTTTTGGAGGCCTTCTCTTTTTGGGGAAATTAGAATTTGATTCTTTTATAAGTTATGAGTTAATGTTGAATTTTAATAATAATTTCATGCTTTTTTATTCATCTAATTTGTTTATTTAGTTTTAAAACAATTTATTTTTTTAAAATTTAAAAATTTATGGGGTTTTTTGAAATTTATGACAATTTATGGGTTTTTGTGAATTATTTTTAATAATTTTATGCATATGATATTTCTCAACATTAGGACCAAAACCTAACCCCAAGATAAACACACCTAAAGATTCCAGATAAGGCTCCCTCACTTGTTCTTCCTGCCACCTTAAATTAAAACCCTTACAAGTGGAGAAAAGATCATTTGATTTACCTCACGCTTACACTTTGAGAGACTTAGTCCTCTCCCAAGTACCAATGAACTCAGTCCTTCGACCCAAACGAACCCAACATCACCGACGAGGGGAGAAGAGAAGGCAACCACCAGGGGCCAAAGAGGTGCTCGCCCATTACGAAGCACAAGGGCTAGAACCTAGAGATTTCTTCAACTCCAAAGTCCAAACCCAGTTACCCCTAATCTCTAACTATTGGTATGACTGCCCCAAACATCTTTAGGTTGTGTCATGCTTCATGCCAGATTGGCACTTGAAAATTCATGGGCCATACCGACCCAACACAATAACGAGCCTTGTTGTTCCATCACGACCACGAACAGTGTCTAGCACGACCCATTTAACACCACTACTATAAGGACTCAATTTTCTAATATTAGCTTGAGATTGACACATGGACGAGTTTGGTGATGCAAACCCGCTGGCGGCAAGGCATTAGGACTTTCTCCAATGTGGTAGGAGATGTTGGAACCCTTCAATGATGAGCTAGGACAACCCATACTGAGAGAGAGAGAGAGAGAGAGAGGTCTCCTATGTGAATATTGTTGACGAAGCTAACAGCTCATTCCTGGCCATAGCACCCCAGACGATAATGATAGACTATGAAACAACTTGAGCTTAGATGATCAAGAGTGGACACGACCCTACTTCAAGCAGCACTACCATTCTCCTGGGGATTGTACAAAATCATCAGGAAAACAATGACAGAACAACATTGCCCTCGCTTTACCCCTACTAGATGTACTCCTTACGATGAAATGAGGTGTACGGTAAGTGTCTATAATCAGGCTACTAGAGGATTGTCGACAAGTCGACATGTGTTGTCGATGTGATGCAGTTGGGTACTAGAGTAATAGATGCTCAGTGGAGCATCAAGCTGGGTCATAAAGGCTGAGAAGGCACACTAAGAAGAAGAAGGCAACTCTAGGAAGAAGAAAAGGGGCTATAAAGGTTAAAAAGTCCAAATTGAGGTCAACGTCAGTGGCCTCGTCGGAGCTCCCTATAGTGACCCCCAGACCTTGTGGGGGCGAGAGACACACTATGTCTCTTTGGCCTATGATAGTCAAATAATTGTCAATAAAGAAGAGCTAAAGAAGTTCTCCATCACCACTGTCATGAACAAGGTACACGTACTTGCCGATCGAACGTCCTTCCTTGTGGCAATGATAGGTTGATTTGATACAGGATGCCAATAGGGCACCAACTCGCTATGAGATGTATGATTCATAGTCTTTTTTCCTTAGCTGGGGCTGGTGTGGTGGTTTAAGTAGATGGAGATGGTAAGGCTGTTAGGCTTCTTCTTCACTTTCAATCCATGGACACTAGATATGTTGAACCCGAAGATGGAGAACAGGGTGAGAGGATGGGTGATGGTCTGCCACTTAACACTCTTTAATTGGCACTAGGACATGACGACGCAAGTTCTGAACCTCATTGAGGACCTCATCTATATTAAGGTGTATGGTGGAGTATTCACCGATGATGTACAGGCAGTCGTCAAAATTCAATAAGGCCTCTACCTTTCGTGCATAGTCAAGTGTGATATTTGGAGCCAACATCGCATGATGACGATGGTGCTAGAGGACAACAAAGGGTCTCTGTCGTGGATGGAGGGGCTGGCTCGTCAACGGGGCTTCGGTAGTACCTCGTAGGAGTAACCAAGCATTTAGAGAGCCCCTAAGGAGGAGAAGGGTATGGGTGTATCGATTGCACCACCTCATCTGTTACCATCAAACCCAGTAGAGTTCTGACGTCCATCACACATATATAGCTTGAGAAGTGCGCTGACATGTTACTCCCCTCTAGGCTCCCAGGCACAAGTAGTTGAGTGTAGCCCGCCTCGGGTGAGTACGTCATGGTCTTTCTTAGCAGTAGTGGGAGCTGAGATATTGACACCGGGTAGGATTATGATTAACCTGCGGGCGAGCAGTAACCTTCGGTCTACCAAAGGAAGACAGCAAGGGAGACCAAATCAAAGAAGAAATCTCTGAAAATTCAAAGAAAATATTAACTCAAGATCGAATCACAAAATCTAATCCACAAACCAGATTATATAGCTTGAAGAGACTAACCTAGAACCCTATCGACTAATCTAAATTTGTCAAAATTAGCAAATAATTATCCAAAATCCAAACTTATCTAAATTTAAAATTCAAAACAAACAAATAATTATCCAAAATCTTAGATCAAATCTGAATCAAATCATATTCTAATTCGACAGAAAAATTATTACTTAAAATGGTAAAGAATATCTAAAAAGTGAGCTGGCGGGAAAACAACAGAATTTAAATTTGAAAACGACACCCATCAGGCGTAGCTTTGTGACCATGGTGCATGTGACGAAAAGAGATTTTCGGATTGGGGTCATATGGGTGTTTCGGACACATCATCTAGCTCGGATTCTCCTGCATCAGTTACCCTGGGTTGGAAAGAAATCGCCCTCGAGTTCACATTAGCATCTTCAGACTTACGATGATGATTGTCTACCCGAGTCTTGTACTTGGCATTGTTCTCATAAATGGGTTGTTTCACCTGCTCATAGTTGGCGCTGCCTGTAACACCCATAATTTTTCTCAATAAATTGCCGTATGATTTTCGAATATTTTATTGATGTTCATTAGTCACTAAATAAAGAATTAAATAAATTGAACCTCAAGATAAAGGATATATTGGAAATGGGCCTTGAATTTAGTTCACATGCATTTGAATTATATAAGACCTTTAATGGCCTGGACCACATTTCTCTTCCATAACCTTAGCATGTTAAAGGGTTAATAGATGATGATTAAAATCAAAATCTAATGGGCCATCATTTGGAGTGGATGAGGATATGGATATGGGCCGATCCCAAATGAAACCTCTCAAACACTCAGGTCATTAATATAATAAGGGGATTAAGGTTAATTAAACCTCCAAAACCTAAACAAACAACTCTCCCATTATTGGTGAGACAAGCCAACCCAGATCCGAAAAAAGTGGATCTTGGTCGGAGTTAAAGACAACTCAATTGGGTCTACATTTAACGCCCGTAACAATCACGCAATTATATAAGTTGATTTTATAAATGGCCTTGAAAAAGGAGAGGAGAATATTTTGGGGGTGTTTGGATTAGCTTCTAGAAAGGCCAGAAGCGCTTTTTTATAAGTTAAGCACTTCTGGGTTGAAATAAATGTTGTTTGGATTAGCTTCTCTGTAGAAGCAGAAGCCACAAAAAAGCAGAAACACTAGTTTTTTCAGAAGCTGGACATGTGATGCTTCTAAAAAAAGTAGTTTTCAAGAAGCAATTTTGGGGTTATACAATTACTTAATTTCCCTTATGAAATATAGAAATGATAGAGGTTTATTAGGGTTTCTCTTTTGCATCTCCATTCCCAATTTCCACCTCAGCTGCCTCCTAAGACCTTCCCTCCTGGCCGCCTCTTTATCCTCGGCAAGCGTCGATCCGGAGAGGGACAACGCGAGCTCCATGATCGAAATCAGGGTTTCAAGGTGAGCTTGATTTTTAGATTATTATTTTTTTTTATCTCCACGATTTGGAGAATAGTGGAGCTCCTTCACAACCTGAAAAGTTAGTTGTTTGAGCAGGAAGAGGAGAGTGGAAAGAGAAGGAAAGAGAATCATAACCTTGCAAGGAAAAGCAATGATAAAAAGGTGAGCTTTTATTGATGATCTACTTGTGAAATTTTCATGAAAATATGATTGTTCTGATTAAAGCTAATATATAAACTTAGAGAATTACATCAAGAGAATATGGATGGTATTTGTGGTCCTTGATCTACTTGTGAAATTTTCTTAAAAATATTTTACAGCACTATCAATATTACTTTGTGATACATTTGGTTTCTAGGTGTCCAAGCATCACTTGAAATTTTTAGTTAAGAACATAAAGGAACTTAGGAAGTATTTTGAGAAATTATGAAGGAATTCTCCAATATTACTGTTTATAGGTTAGATGAACATTTTAGTATATATCAAGTCATATTTAAAGATAACATGAATTCTATCACATATAAGATGTGTGCGTGAGGCTACTTCTATGGTGCAATAGCCAACGTTTTAGTTAAGATCAAATTGATGGATTTCATGATTCCAAAGATGTGACAATGGATATCCAAGTGTTCAGGAAGATGCTCTATCTATTGAGTATGCTAGAAATGATTATTTGAGCTTCATTAGATAAAACCTATGAAAATAGTCCTACAAATGTATTAGAAACAAAGTAGATGTATTAGGCAGATGAATTATTGGGACTTGGGGACGAATAATACCCAAGGAGGAAAATGAAAACTTACATCATGTGTTTTCCTTTCTTTAATTATTATATATCTCATTGTCTTTATCCAACCAAACACAAGAAAACATGTTTCCCTCTTCTCTTTTCTTTGACTCTGTTTTCCCTCAAGGCAAACTTTTTTTGCTATGTGTAATACAATAGTTTCCTTATATTTGACTTAGCTTTTGATTTTTCATGAAAAAAGTTTCCTTGTGCATTTTCCCGTTTTTTTATTCAACTACTCATAATTTATGGCTTTATTTTTTTTAGTTACTTCATTATTTCTTGTTGCTCATTTCAACAATTGCTAAAGACTTTGCTAAAGTTCATGTAACAATCTTCTTATAGAAAAAATCTCTTTGAAATTATTTGGTTGTTGAATTGATGGACAACACCTTTTTGAGGATTATATGCAATTGAATCAAGGCAACATGAGAAGTACTTGATATTTTCAATAAGAGTTGAAGAAGTGATTTCCAAGAAATTATTTTCCTGTTTGTAGTTGATAAAAATGATAATTTTCATGGTTGGAATTTCAGTGGTGAATGTTGCTCATTCTACTATATATTTATCATCATCATCATCATGTGAAACATTTGATCCTATTTAGTTAATTAATAGCTAATAGTTAATTCCTTAAAACTGGATAAATTACAAGTATTGACAATTACATATTTTACTTCCCTACCTATGTTTGCTGAAAATCTGTTCATTAAAAACAGATAAATTAATGCTAGTTAGAGTGAAATCTTATCATGGATAGTTTATGAATATGGCTAGTTTATAATATATATAGGCTCACAATATGACAAGAACATATTTGTATTGTTTTCTTATAGACAACAAGTGTATATTATTGAATCATCTATAGATTTTGTATATATATATATATGTTTTTTTTTTGCTATTTTTGATTATAAGTTAATGTAGTGTATTAAGGGCACACGTTCATAACACTCATTGAACATGGCTTCGAAACTACCACCCAAAAGACTTGTGCAAGGGACAAATATAGGTGATGGGAATATGGTCGCATGTGAAAATATTCCAAAAGCTAGATGGGATGACACAAACACTGAATTGTTCTTAAAGATATGTGTCGAAGAGGTCCAGGCTGGTAATAGGCCACACACACACTTCACTAAAGAAGGTTGGAAAAACGTGGTATCAAAGTTCGTTGTGAGAACAAGGCTGAGTTACAATTACAAACAACTGAAAAACAAATGGGACTCACTCAAGAAAGAGTTTTCTTTATGGGCAAAGCTAGTAGAGCACCAGATAGGCCTTGGTTGTGCCTGTGCTAAGAGGACAGTTTTGGCAAGTGATTAGTGGTTGGAAAGAAAAGGACAAGTGAGCCTATGAACTTCTTGAATAATCATATTTTCATTTATTCATTATATAATTTTTTCTTTGAAAATATTCTAACACAATGTCTTCGTTTTATTGTTTTGTTTGAAACAAGAAAACCCAGAATATTTGAAATGGAGAAATGATGGTCCAAAGTTCTTGGATCTAATGGAGATCTGCTTCAAAGATGTGGTGGCTACAGGCTACATGGCATTGGTACCATATGCGGACCCATCTACTGATAATGAAGTCTCTAACCAAAATGTGTCCACTTAAATGAATGAAGTAGAAGTGGATGCAGATAACTTTGATGATGACGGTGACAGTCCTGAACAATATAATGATACTCCAAGGGGAGAAACTAGTATAGGACAAGATAAAAAGAGACGAAAAATGTCACATAGGGAAAGGAAGAAAAGTGTAAATGAGAAATTGCAGGAATCTTTTGACCGTCTGATCACTGGGATGGATAATATGTCTCATACAAGTAATGCAAGAGTTGAGAAAGATGATCGTTGTAGCATAAACAAATGTATGGAATCATTGGACACAGTGCCGGGGCTTGAATGAGGAAGTCCACAATTCTTCCTTATATTAAGGTTGCTTCCAAAGAAACCTTATAGGGAGATTTTTGTGTCACTAATGGGAATGGATCCATCACTTGTTATTGGATGGTTGAGCACGTTTACTATGGACAACATCAACCCGATGTAGCTTCAATGGATGTTTTTGGTTTATGAGTTGAACTTGTTTGTTATGTATTTTCTTTATGTGTTGAACTTATGCATTGAACATTGTGTTAAACTTTTGATGGCTTTGCTTTATGTGTTAAACATTGTGTTATGTGTTGAACTTGTTTTTCATGCCATTAGATATGTTGAACTTGTTTGTTACGTATTTGCTTTAAGTGTTGAACTTTTTTTTATACGAGTTGAACATTGCATTGAACATTTGCTATGGTTTATGTAGGGTATAGCTCTAGAATGGAATTCTTCTTCGATTCAGATGAAGAATCAAATGAAACAATGTCCGAATCAGAAGGAGAAGTTAGCAATTTTGATATACAGAGGGATGAGTACATTGGAAGAATGTATGCAGGTGCGGCAGCTGCACAGTATCAATATATGAAGTCAATGTTGAAGTATGAGAAGAGAACATCTTTATTAACTTGCCACAGGTGGGTTAATGAAATAATGGATGGATCGGACACTCGTTTCTTTGAGCAAGTCAGAATGAGAAACCTTTATTTAGGAGATTGGTGGTTGAGCTTACTCAAAATTATGGACTAGAACACATGAGAAATGTCACTGTAGAAGAATCAGTGATAATGTTCTTATATGTACTTGGACAAGGAGCAACTTATAGGAATGTGGAGGAGAGGTTTCAACATTCTGGTGAGAGCGACAGTTTCATCGAGTGCTAAAAGCTGTTCACAAACTTGGGAATGATATTATTAGAAAGGTGGATAGGAATTTTAAAGTGTGGATGAGTACATTCGGGGTGATGAGAGATATTGGCCTTACTTCAAGGATTGTATTGGAGCAATAGATGAAACACATATGGCCATTCAAGTCCCAGTTGACAAACAAATCCCATTTATGAATAGAAAAGAGTACACATCAACAAACATTCTAGCTGTATGTGACTTCAATATGTGTTTCACATTCGCGCTTATTGGTTGGGAGGGATAGGCGCATAAAATATATTTTATGTTTTCTTATTATTATTATTTTTTATTATGCTTATGTAGGAAAGTGATACCTTGTGGATTCTGGATATCCTACAATGAAAGGTTTTATGGGGCCATACAAGAGTGCAAGATATCATATTCCACAATTTAGGATGTCTCGTGCCTTTAGGTCTCCAAATGAAATATTCAACTATCATCACTCCAGTTTGAGGAGTGTTATAGAAAGAACATTTGGGGTTTGCAAGGCAAGATGGAGGATCCTACGAAATATGACCAAGTACACGCTAAAGGTACAATTCCAGACTATATGCTCATGTTTTTCTCTCCACAATTTTATTCGAAGAATGAGGAATAATGATTTGGACGTCCTTGAGAGCATTGAAGACATAAACCAATTTCAAGAAGGAGAACGGGGCTTCGAAGATGATGATGGCGAAAGCTCACTTGTATGGCAACAACCAACCCAAGAAGATACCCAACAAATGATCACGATTAGGAACACTATTCGGGACCAACTCACCCACATCTCTCGTTTATTTTGTAGTTTTTTTAAATTGTTGTTATTGCCGTTGAAGTTGTTGAACAATTTTTGTTCTTTTTGTTATGTTTGTTGTTGTAACTTTTTGTTCTTGTTGTTAATTGTTGTTATGGATGTTGTGATGTGGAAAAATATTAATATTGTCATGGTTAATTGTTGTTGTAATAGTAATGTCAATGATGTGATGTTGAAATATCTCTTGTTCTTTCTCATGTTTTCATTTGTGAACATTGAATCCAATGAACAGGGCTGATTTTTTAATTTGATGTTTGCCAAGTTTGCTTTGAGTGCATTGTATAGTAGCCTGAATTTGGCTTCCAATTTATTACATGATGGATCTAAATTCTCTTGTTAAATTACTTGGTCTTTTTATAGGAGTCATTTGTGGAATGTCCCTATAAACTGCATTGCTTTTAGGCTTGTTTGCCTATTTGTTCATGATTATTTATTGATAGAGTATGCTATTCATCACTGATTGAGGATGCTTTCTTTTCAAGGAAATTGAATGTTTGAATCTACATTCTGGTTTTCTTTATTAGAATTCTGAAGTTATGAGCATGTGAGGAACTTTTTTTTCAAGGAAATTGGGAAACCATTCCATTTATTTTCTTTTATAAAATTCTCTTAAGATTTTTCTTTGTGCAGAATCTATGGCATGTAGTGTGTTAAAGTATGAAATCTATCATTTTCTATGGTGATTTGGTGATAATAATAATAATAATAATAATAATAATAATAATAATAATAATAATAATAATAATAATAATAATAATAATAATAATAATAAATATGGTGATAATAATCATTATTATTAATAGTAATAATAGTAATAAATATGGTGATAATAATCATTATACTCATAATAATAATAATAATAATAATAATAATAATAATAGTAATAAATATGATAATAATTATAATGATAATAGTAATAGTTTTAATAATACTACTACTAAACATCGGGGAACCCAATTGACCGCCGACGAACAACTGAGCTCTTTGGGAAGTTAGGTAGGGTCAACTGGTGTGGAATTAGAGTTATATTTTTGAAGATTTATAGATGAAATATTGGATGATTGTAGTATGGGATCTCTGTTGCCTATGGAGTTGTTTGCCTGTGAATTTATCAGAAGATCAAATGAGAATGTTTGATTGTAGAGTTGTAGAAATGAATTATAGATGAATACCATGTATAATGGATGTATGTTTGTTCAAAGTCACGCCTAGAAACTTAATCTGTTATAGATGGTGTTGATTTTCATATGCACATCAAGTGTTTACATAAATGTCATTGAGAACCTGTCTTGAGTTAGAGCTTAATTGTGGGCTCTAATCTCTGTTAAAATGCCTCTAAGGATATGTTAGATAGGTTCCCTTTAGTCAGCTTATGAAATCCTGCTCATTTAGTTTGTAATAGAAGTTAAGATACTAATGTCTATATGATTAGCATTTTGATATAGTATAGTGATGAATGTGAAGAAAGAATCTATTATTCATCCTATTATATTTACTGGGAGTAAGAGGCTTAGTATAATTATATATTATACAATATTGCCTCTTAGGAACTGAAGATTTAATAATCTCTATCTCAATTGGGTTTAATACCAGTAAACCTTGGATACCTATTAGTTCTTATTATTTATTATTTTACTACAAATTCTAGGCAAATGAAAGAATTCCGCGGGAGCGGCAGAAGGGCCGAGTCAGGCCTAATTAGCGAAGGACTTCATGTGAATGGATATTACTGTATATTCTCTTTATGAATGGGTTTTATCATGATATGGTTTATCCTTGATTTGTATGAGATTTCACTCTGGTTTGTGAATGCTGTGGGTTTTGACTACTATTTTATATTATCAAATTTTCATGTGCTATACTTGCTTTGAAAATGGCATGGATAAAAAAGAGAAATTAGAGATATAGAAAGGAAATGAATATCGTTAAGTTGTACCTATCCTAGATTATACCTGTTTGATCTAGAGGGGTTTCAGTGATAGAGCCAAGGAGGTTTTCGAGCCGTACACGATATTGAGTTAGGAAGGGAGTTTTTAAAACCCTTATTTTTATTCCCAAAACTTTCTGTTTTCAAAAATTCCGTTTTCAAATAAAAACCCTTCCCAACCCGTGGGGTGCTCGGTATTGTGTCCCCTATATATTGTAAAGACCTATTGGATGATACAGAAAGGTTTTACAATGTATATGCCAATTGGAAAGAGCCGCATGAAGATGATACCGTGAGGCCAGTGTGATGATGATACCACCTAGAGATTTCTTGGTTATTTATGAGTATTTAAGCTGGGTACTTGCTAGAAAGATATGAGGCCAACACATTCTGTGATTATGATATACCCTTATGTATGTTTGGGATTGTATGATATGTTTTTCGGGTTTTCCGATTAGCTTGGCATGCTAAACCTAATTTAAGATTGTTGACTTTGAAACTGGTAATCCCTCGAGATTGGGGATGGCCTCTCGATCAACGGTTGAATTTGTATTTTAGATAAGACCGCAGCGATCGCCTGAAGGAGTATACCGCAACCTGTGCCAGGACAAAAAGAAGTGAATTTGGGGGGACGGAGTCACACGAGGGAGCTCCGACGCTCAAGTCAGTTGGATCAGAGAAGATGGGGAGCTTTTTTAGTTTTTGAAAAGTGGCCTACCTTTCCCTGTCTCATCTTCCCCTTTTATTTTGTTTCATTGAGCTATCCCGAGATTTCGATCCCATGATCTGTGTGTTGTGATCGCGCTCTGATTGTTGCCTATGATTTTTCCCTTATGTTACAAACCAGGTCGATGGTCATTTCTTATCGGGGTGAGTTCTTCGAGATAGGCATCGATGGGTCTGGGGGATCCAGATACGTGTACGCCGGGTCAAGGACACGTGTCTGTCCAAATCCAACCCTATCAAAGATAATATATAGACATAGATGTTTTGGATTTGCTTATACATGTACTATTATATTGATAGCATAGATTTTTTATATGGTACATGTATTTATATTACTTGGCAGTAGTGTCTGACTCACTGAGCTCGTGTAGCTCATGTCCCTCTCCTTATTTTTTTGCCTTTGTAGGATCTAAACAGGGATCCAGATAGTAGCTCGTATTTATAAGCGAGGGTCGAGTTCTAGTAGTGGTTCTGGCTTCTCGTCTATAGTTTATGTTTGATTTCAATAATGTGCTTGTATTTACGAGATTGTACTCATTAGACACTGATGTTATTTCTTCTAGTTTGTTGTATTATATTGATTTAAACCCTCATGGTTCAAGTTATGTTTTTAAATTATTATCTTCAGTCTTGCATATCATGTCTTGATTTTGTACAACCTTAGTTTCATGTTGTGTACCTGACCTGACTGGAGTGGCATTTATCTCAGTAGACAGTCGAGTGTTACACTACCAACACACAAGCTCTTCCAAAAATGACCGATGAACTTGGTGTCACGATCTGAAGTGATGGATCGAGGAACACCATGCAAACGTATAATCTCCTTGAAGTAGAGATGGACGATCCGGGTGGCATCCTTCTTCGGCACAATCTCTCTGATGTAGAGATGGATAAAAAAACCATCTTTCTCTCGGATATAGCCACTCTTCAACAACTCTTCCACCTCTCGTTGCAACTCTTCAGCCTTCTTGGGACTGAGACGGTACCCTAGTTGATTAGGCAAACTCAACCGAGGAAGTTGATCAATCTGATGCTGAATATCCCTTATAGGTGGCAGCCCAAGAGAAAGATCCTCTGACATCAATTCAGAGAACTCTGCTAGCAGTTGTTGTACCTCTATTAGTAAATATAGATCTATAGCTACTGTAATATTCCTGCAAGGTAGTAGAGCATAGACCACATCTCCACGATTAATCTTGTCTAAAAACATGGTCTCACCAATCTCCTCTTCCTCAACATCATACATGGTCTCGTCAATCTCCTCCTCCTTATCGTTATACACGGGCTCGCTAATCTCCTCCTCATCATCATCATAGATGGGCTCGCAAATCTCCTCCACCTCATCGTTATACATGGGCTCTCCAATCTCCTCCTCATCATCGTTATATAGGGGCTCACCAATCTCCTCCTGAACGCTACAATTACGGTGTTGCACTTCCTCATTCGGAACCTGTCCACAATGACCAATATCAAAATCCCGCACCGCTAGATGCCAGGATAACTCTGTGACTTGACTTTACAATCCTCAATTATCAAACACTTGGAAAACTGTGCAACTTGCCTCTGTAAATCCGCAATCATCATCTCCTGAATGCCACGATCACGGTACTGGACCTCTCCCTTCGGAACCAGCCCATGACGACTATGACCACGACCATGACCTCCTCCAGCCATTTAAGCTGATGAGATCACATCCCAAGAAGATGTTGAAGCTCGGAACCAACTGACGGCGAGCAGGATAACAATTAACCTGTGGGAGTGCGGTAACCTTCGGACTACCAAAGGAAGACAGGAAGAGTGGAAAAAACAGAGAAGAAATCTTTGAAAATTCAAAGAAAATATTATTAACTCAAGATCAAATCACCAAAACTAATCCACAAGCCGGA
Organism: Dioscorea zingiberensis; assembly: GCA_026586065.1. Taxonomy (NCBI): domain Eukaryota; kingdom Viridiplantae; phylum Streptophyta; class Magnoliopsida; order Dioscoreales; family Dioscoreaceae; genus Dioscorea; species Dioscorea zingiberensis. Next base: position 206,708 of record JAGGNH010000056.1, on the reverse strand, counting down.
TTAAATAGCTTGAAGAGACTAATCTAGAACCCTATCGACTCATCTAAATTTGTCAAAATTAACAAATAATTATCCAATATCCAGACTTATCTAAATTTAAATTCAAAACAAACTAAATAATTATCCAAAATCTTAGATCAAATCTGAATCAAATCATACACTATTTTGACATACAAATTATTACTAAAAATAGTATAGAATATCTAAAAAATGATCCGGTGGGAAAACAACAGAATTTGAATTTAAAAACTACACCCATCGAGCATAGCTTTGTGACCATGGTGTGTGCGCCGAAACGACCTTTTCGGATTGGGGTCATATGCATGTTTCTGACACCAGTAGCCAAAGTTATGGCCAAACGACTGAAACACATCATTTGGCTCAGATTCTCCTACATCAGATATCCACTGCTCCACCAATCGGAAGGCTGGGGTGAGCACCTTGATCTTCTCTTCAAGAACTTGGGTCTTGAACGTCTCCTCCCAGGACCGCAGGCTGGTCCTGGAGAGAACCTTTAACTTCTTGAATGCCATTGTGTCCAGTGGTGTTGAAGTCTAGCTGGTCAGGGATATCTCTGACTCCCCTTGCCTCTTGCCATAGTTGAGAGCTTCACAGCTTCTTGATCAAGAACTTTCAAGATCGATCGTTCCTACCCACAACACCAAATATTGATGCAGAGATCTACTCCTTCTAGGGATCAAAGCATATCTTGATCAACGGGTGAGAGAGGTCAGTGAAGATCCAAATGCTTCAACTGATTTTGAGGGAGCGATCGATTATGATTGACGACTTCTCTGGTCATTTCGCCGAATTAGCACCTCTAAGGATCGAACCTCTCTGGGAGAAGTAACGGCGGAGAAAGAAGATTTGAGCGCTCGTGCTCGGAGGAGCCTTTGACGCTCAAGTCAAGGACTCGAAAAGGGGAGAGAGAGAGATGCTCAAGCTAGTGCTCAACTTTTATAGAATCAAAATACATGATCAAAATACCTATTTCGTGAGCCAAGGACTTCCTTTTATAACCTGAAGACCGTTAGCTTCTAATCTAGAGACAATTTGCTGCTAGTCTTCTGTGCCTTATAAAATCTATTCTCGTTGGATGACTAGGCTGTTACTTTGACAGTTGGACTTTCATCTCAGTGTTCACGATTATACCACATGTTAGATATTTTACTCCGTACCATAACAAGAATGAGTTTGACAAGTTTGAGTACAACTGAAAGCTATTCACAAATAAATGTTAACCTCGGAAATCAAAGTGAGATTGGATGGTCTCACATAGATTGTTAGGAGTTGCAAAGTAGATTTGAAGTTGTTAGGAGTTGCGCTGTTACATGCAAAGAATGGCATTGATGGGACGCCGGCCCATACGTTAATATTAGGGTTTCAGGTCGGCAACTAACATGGCTGGTTTGGAGTTGGCTGGTGAAGGATGTAATTAAGTGCACAGTTGTTGACATCTCCTGCTACCAACTTGATCCTCACTGGACTTGTGGAAACATCCTTTTTTTTTTTTTTTTTCTTCCTCTTTTCTTTTTTGTCATCTGCCATAGAATATTAATTAATCCATAACATGCTTATATTAATAAAAGATGCATGGATTGCCACGTTTTTTATTTATTATTTGGTTAGTTATTATTTTGTACTTTTCTTTTCTCCTATTTAAAGTTTTTGATAGATGTCCTCTTTCATTGTATTTGGTTAATTATTATTTTTTTAAAATCTGGTGAATGAATGGTGATTTATCTCTTTTGTAAAACAAAAAAAGTTCAAATAAGATGAAGGAAAACAAAATGAGAAATTAATGAATCAAAACAGCAATATGTCAAGGATTAAAAAGACTTAATCAATGTGTTATAATCAACAGTTTTGCCCCTTATAAATCCAACCAGGTAGAAAACTTTTTTTTATTTTTTTTTATTTTTTTATTTTACCAACGATCGCTAGGTCGTGTGGTATCGGGTTCCCGATGTCTTAAACCCCTCGTGGGTTCGAGTCTCATGGGGGGCAGTTTGTGGCGATCCTGTGCTCTCGTGCAGTAGTCATTCTGCGGATGACATTTACACGCACGTTGCAGCCGGGAGTCGATCCCAGGCCACCCCAAAAAAAACTTTTTTTTTTTTTTGGTAATAAAGTCGAGCAGACTAACTCTTTATTGAGTACTCAAAAGTTCATATTGGAGGTCATACAATAAGAAATATAGATGTTCTGGTAGTTCATTTTCTGTTGTAAATTGTTCATGTTCTTCTGTTCCTTTTTGCTTTCTTTGCCATAGAATCCGCCATTAAGGTCTTGTCTTTGGGGGTATGCTTTACTTTCCAATTATGCATAAGAGATAGTAGGGCTCTGCATCTTGTGGTGGTATCCGTTGTTCTCCAATCTCTATCCATGTCTTCATCACTCAGCAAGGACGCTGGATCGAATTAGCAATTGGGGTGATCTATCCAGAGTCCTTTTTCCAGAGAACAATGATGCTATTTGAGAAACCCTCTGCTGGAATTGCTGCCCAATGCCATGATGATTCTAGGGCCATTGGCCCTAGTTTCTGTTAAACAGCATAAATCTAATCGATAGGATATCAGCATAGATTTAATCCTACTGATTGTGTCCTTTCCAGAGAGTCCCCTGCAGTTCCAAACGATCATATTCATCGACATTATGGGTCCGTTTGATACGTGAAAAAATGGGGGACAGCACAAGACAACTTTTTTTGTCCGTTGTTTGATTTGCAAATGGATAAAGATACATCACAAAAAGTGGTTTGAGTATAGGACAAGTGGTTGAAATTTTTGTCCCTCAAAATATACGGTACAAATTTTTAAGCGAGGGACAGCACAACTTAAAGACAAATTTGCCCCTAAGTTAAATTAAAAATTATAACAATACCTCCAACTTTAAGACAAATTTAACCCCAACTTATATTAAAATTTACAACAATGCCCCCAACTTAAAGACATTTTTGCCCCCAACCTATATTAAAATTATAATAATACCCCCAACTTAAAGATAATTTTGCCTCCAAATTATATTAAAATTACAACAATGCCCCCAACATAAGAACAATTTTGCTCCTAATTTATATTAAAAACTTACAATATTGCCCTCTCAAGTTAAAGACAATTTTGCCCCATATTTATTAAATTTACAACAATGCTCCCTACTTAAAGACATTTTTGCCCCTAATTTATATTAAAATTACAACAATGCCCCCAACTTAAACATAATTTTTCCCCTAACTTATATTAAAATTACAACAATACCCCCAACTTAAAGACAATTTTGCTCCCAATCTATATTAAAAATTATAACATTGCCCCCAACTTATATTAAAATTCTAAAAAAATTTACTCCAAAACAACATAAGAAAGCACAAGGGTATTATGGTAATTTTATAATTTTTTGTTCAGTACTTGTGCAAAACAAACGGAGAACAAAGACAAAAGTTTTGTCTTTGAATTGAATATCAAACGAAAGAGCAGTAACGTTGTATTGTCCACAAAACTTTAGATCAGACTTCTTGTCTTTGTTCTCTTTCGCGTATCAAACGGACCCTATACAAATGAATAAAGATTTTGTTATTAAGCAATCACTTGATGTGACCTCTTTCAAGTATTCACTTGCCTTACATACTAATTGGCTGTTATCAACCAATCACTTGATGTGACCTCTTTCAAGCATTCACAAGGTTCAAATGAAACATGTTACTTAAATTCAATTTACTAGCAAAGATAGAAGACCCATGCTGGTTAATGCTATGAGTTGTCTGCGTGCATGTGTGAATAGTGTTGTGTTCAAAGTTCATTGCATGTTGAATTAGTCAAATAAGATGGCCATTGCATGTGTGTGAGGAGCTTCAAAGGTGTATTGATTGGGAGGTATAACCACAAGAAGAGTGCCATTAATATTGAAGACATCTTAAAATCAAAGAACTTTTAAAACCATCCATGGTACTTAAATGAAGGAGTTAGAGGATGAGAGAAGAAATTTTCATAGCACCATACTTCGAACTTTATCAAACTCATCTTACAAGTCTTATTTCACAATCTTTGTTAAATGAAAATAATTAATTATCCAACTAAACAGGTTTGAAAATTTGGATTTGACAAGATCAAATTGACTTTTCATCATCAAAACTTCATGACATAAACAACATTATTCATTAAAAAATAGGGAAAATTATATTAAAAAAAACATTGTGGTTTCACAGATTTGGGACAAAACTTTTTTTATTTTATTTTTATGACATGTGGTTTCCCCACTAACAAAAAAGAGAAAAACCATCAACGACATCAAATCCACCTTACGTGGCAAGGGTAAATGTTGTATTTCATCCTACGTGTTTAGTGTTCTATCTATGCTCAAGGGGAAGGGGGGGGGAGGGGGGGTTCCCATGTAGCTCCAAAGATTATGGAGATTCCTTGATGTGTCTGATATTCGAAAGATGTCTAGGAAGTGTTTCCATATATTTGAAGTGTATGGACAGGCTAAGAGGAGGTGCTGCACTAATTCTACTTTTGTATAGGATAGGAAGCACTGTGTGAGTGTCCCTCCCCAATTTCGCCTACTTAGGTTCTCCAGGGTGAGGATTATTTTCTCGTAGCCAACCAAGCAAATAGTTTGACCTTTAGTGGGCATGGCATCGTCTAGAAGCCCTTTTGTAGTTCACTTCAAATTCCACCATCTACCATAAATGAGTAAAATGTTTTGACTGAGAATGCCTGTGATGGCGTTAGTTTCCAAGTTCTTTCATCAGGCGCAGGGTTAAGAAGATGACCCCCCCCCCCCCCCCCCCTTCTTTCTGATAGGGCGCCGTTTTGAGCAGTGGCTTCTCTCTTTGTAGCTTATCCCATGCTTGTCGTATGGATGTGGAGTTTTTAAGGATTAGGGGTTTGTTGTTTGGTTATCTGCTCTAAGGTGACTATCCCTCTATCCAGTTATCCATCTAGTAGTTTATAGAATTGCCTTCCCCTGGGATGGAGGTAGTATTAGCAAGGTTAGCTGGGGTTTCTTGGTAGATGTCCTTCCAGAAGTTTGATGCACACCCCAAGGCCTATTTATATGCTTCAATGAATCTTCCCCGAAAGTATAAGCTCCGTTGAATTCTCGGAGGTTGAGGATTTCCGATCCCCTGTGCCTGTGGTCGACATAATCTTTCCTAGACCACCAGATAGGAGTAATAAAAGTGGTTTTTACACCTTTATAAAATAAAAACAAACATAAACAATAAAGTACATGCCTTTTCTAAGGGGGCTAACTGGTTCAAAAATTATAGGCACCAAGTCTTCTAAGAATTTATGTTCTCCCGAAGACTTAGACTTGTCTATTATTGTCATCTAGTTATCTTTAATATTTTCCTTGGGGTTTTCTTATGTTTTTCAACTCATTTGGCTTCCCATACTTCATTTATAAATAGAGACACAGAGATAACCTCCTCTTCATTGTCTTCCTTTGCTTCTGAAATCATGGCCTCTCTCTTGTCCTCTTGGCCTTGGGAAAGCTTTGGTGTCTACAAGGCATGCATAACTCTTTCTCTCTCTCTCTCTCTCTCTCTCTGAGTCACTCCTTAGAAGTAGATATATGTGCATCTTTTTGACTGATTGAGCTTATCTTGTTGCAGTATGTGCTCTATGGGCCACTCATAGGGAAGGTTATCTACTCAAATGCATGGCTAGGTATCAACCAAGACTCATGGTGCCTTCATCTTCTGATACTCTTTGCACTGAGAGCTCTAGTCCATCAACTATGGTCCTCCTTCAGCAACATGCTCTTCCTCACTCGCCGGCGACGAATTATCAAAACCGGCATCGATTTCGCACAAATTGACAGAGAATGGGACTGGTATATGTCTCTATATATATGGGCACTCATCATTTGATCTTCATCATGAAGTATATATATCTAGTTATGTCAAACATATATATATGTATACACTTTTTTTCATTTCAGGGATAACTTCTTAATCCTCCAAGCTTTTGTGGGAGCCATGGCTTGTTATGTCCTTCAAGGACTTGGAGATCTCCCAAAGTGGAACCTTTTGGGTTGTCTCATAGCTTTACTCCTCCATGTGGTGGTCTCAGAGCCATTGTTCTATTTGACCCATAGGTTGTTCCACAAAGGCTATCTCTTTGAGAACTATCATTCACTCCACCACTCAACTGTTGTACCTCAATCCTTCACAGGTATATATATGTCAACATAGAAAGAATTGATTACAAACTCATCTCATCTATATAAATTCATATACTCATTATAAGAAATGTATAATAATTCTCAGCTGGATTTGCAACTCCATTGGAGCATTTGGTGATGTGCTTGGTCATGGGTGTGCCTATCCTTGGGGCATGCTTGATGGGATATGGTTCACTTGGACTTATTTATGGGTATATGCTGTTCTTTGATTTCTTGAGGTGCATGGGACACTGCAATGTTGAGGTGTTCTCACATGGTATGTTTGAGGCCATACCCTTCCTGAGATATCTCATTTACACCCCAACGTGAGTGATTTAACTTCTTCTTCTCTCTGTCTGTCTTCATGAATTCATTTCTGAGCTTGATTGATTGGTACTTGTGTATGCTTTGCACCTAACTATATTAAATGCTAGCTGCTGTTCCTTTGCTGTCAGTTTTTATGATTAATTTTGACTCTAAAATTGCACTAATTTTTTAATTTTCCGATTTTTAGAAATCTAATTTGATAAACTTCAAATTCAAGCAAGCTTAAAAAATACCAAAGGATCATTGGTCTAGCGGTATCTCAAGTCACGCGCGTTGGGTAATTCACTTGATTGAGCACGCTCTTAGGTTCGAGTCCCCCATTTGGACTGTAACCCTTTCTTTGATAAAATCAAGCAAGGTTTTTAATGCTTTAACAGATTCATACTATAATTTTAGTGTGACTTTTTTTTTAATAAGGATTAATTTCATGTGATTTATATATAATTGCCACTTGAGTTAATGTCTCATTTTGTCTGTATTGTTGTAAGATTTAATTTAAATGTTGATTGAAATCACTTTTAATGAGATTTCCATAGCAGATATAATTCTATCTCTGAGCCACTTATTATTATTATTTTGTTTTTCTTTTCCTTTATACCAAGACTAATTGATTAATTGTACATACATATGGTATTTATGTTGCAGTTACCATATCCTTCACCATACTGAAAAGGACTCAAACTTTTGCCTTTTCATGCCTTTATTTGATCTTCTTGGGGGTACACTCAACAAGAAGTCATGGGACTTGCAGAAAGAAATAAGCCAAGGTGAGCCTTTTTTACCGTATCAGATGGATTCCGATTAAAAAGTCTTTTTTAGCAATACATGAGACATGTATTGATTGGAGCTATGACATGAATACAAGATAAATGTAAGATTGTTGAGGTCCATATAATTCAATTCAATGGGGACCAACCTTACAAGGTATGGTCCACAACAGGCTGGTAACAGTTAGGGGTGGCATTCAATTCACTTCAAAGAAGGATGGATGAGTCCTATTCCACTTTATGAATGTATCGTGACTACACATGAAATACTATTAATCGGGTTCCTTTGCTAAGAGATGGGTCTCGATGTTCGTGGATGGTTCTGAGATCGGCACCTATTGCTCATCTTGCAAGTTGTGGGCGCAGTTGCGTTGAACTGGTTCTGCACCTATTGCCCATCCTTGAGTTCCTATGGGGGTGCTCATCGCCTTTGTCAAAAAAAAAAAAAAAAAAAAAAAATTACTATTAAAACACCAAATTCCCTTTCTTTTTCCGGTCTTTCGGATCAATGAAATAAACTTGAACATAATAATTACTAGGAAATTTCTAATTGTATACACATATAGTTACTGTTTTTTTCTGCTGCTGATGATCATGATAACATATTTGATGATGAAACAGGGAAGAATGATGAAGCTCCAGACTTTGTTTTCCTGGCCCATGCAGTGGATGTGATATCATCTTTGCATGTACCTTTTGTGTTCAGGACTTTTGCTTCCCTTCCCTACTCATTTAGACCCTTCTTTCTTACATTGTGGCCTGGTGCCTTCTTTGTCATGCTTGCAATGTGGGCATGTTCCAAGACCTTTCTCTTATCTTTCTATAACCTTCGAGGTAAATTGCATCAAACTTGGGCTGTTCCAAGATATGGGTTTCAGGTAATTAGTTGTATGTTTTTTAAGTTTTTCTTTTTTCCTTTTCAAGATTTGTGATACTAATTAATTACTTGTTCATTCTTAATATTTATGCAGTACTTCTTGCCATTTACCAAGGATGGGATCAATGATCTGATTGAGCTTGCCATATTAAGGGCAGATAAAATAGGGGTGAAGGTCATCAGTCTTGCAGCCTTGAACAAGGTTAACTAGGCTTCTACTTAATTTTCTTTGAGTAATGATATACATCCCGACAAAACTACTTCTCAAATTGTTTTCCCGAATCTAACCCCGCTAGCTGGATTACCAAATTCACCTACCGAGGTTAAAAATCCAGCTAGCGGGGTCCAGCTAGCGGGGTTAGATTCGGGAAAACAATTTGAGAAGTTTTGTCGGGATGTATATCATTACTCATTTTTTTTTCTTTTCTTTGTATCGGCTTGTTAAAATTAATAATCTCAATCCTCACAAAAGCTCACTTAATTAACAGAATGAAGCCTTGAATGGTGGTGGCACACTGTTTGTGGACAAACACCCCAATTTAAGGGTGAGAGTAGTCCATGGCAACACCTTGACAGCAGCAGTGATCCTCCATGAGATACCAAAGGATGTTAAACAATTATTTCTCACAGGTGCAACATCCAAACTAGGGAGAGCCATTGCATTGTACCTTTGTAGAAACGACATACGTGTCTTGGTACTTTTTCCTAACCCTAATGATCTTAGGTTCTTGATTAATGAACTTGTAATTGGACTCATATTCAGTATGGTCTTATATATTGTTAGATGCTCACTCCCTCAACTGAGAGGTTTCAAAAGATTCAAAAGGAGGCCCCTCCAGAGCATAGACACAACTTGGTTCATGTCACAAAGTATCAAGCCGCACAAAATTGCAAGGTATATATCGGTTGTCTGAGATTAGTGAACTGACATAGGTGGCAAGCAAACTTATAATTATCAATTGACATAATTGTCATTTGATAATCAATTAGTAATCAATTGGGAATCAATAGAGATTTGAGTTCTTCTAATTAATTAACAATGGCTGATTACTAGAGTTGATTTTGAATTAGACATGGATTGTCGGTAAGTGGCTTTCGCCTAGAGAGCAGCGGTGGGCACCTCCGGGGACGCATTTTCATCAGTTTGTTGTGCCGCCGATCATCAGCTTCCGAAGCGATTGCACTTATGGAAAGTTGGCTGCCATGAGACTACCCAATGATGTGCAAGGGTTAGGAATGTGTGAGGTACATATATATTTCGCCCTTAAATTTTTTTTCTCTCTTTTCTGAATTTACTTGGATGATCTTCTTCAATTTGTTTTAATCTTCCACTTACGACTAACAATCAATGCAGTATACAATGGAGAGAGGTGTTGTGCATGCATGCCATGCGGGAGGAGTGGTGCATTTCTTGGAAGGATGGAAGCATCATGAGGTGGGCGCCATTGATGTGGAACGCATAGATGTTGTGTGGGAAGCTGCAAAGAAGCATGGCCTCACTCCTGTTTCATCCTCCTAATAAATTATTCATATACGAACCAATTAATATTACATACACACGTATACTCCACATCCATGATCAATATATTCATCTTTCATCCTTCTATAACTATCCAGCTTAATTTTTCTCTTTCCATCCGGCTAGCTAGCTATATGATCATACCAACAGTTCTAAAGTACCAGATTGCATCAAATTAAATACCAGTAATGTCATTCCTTTTCTGTCAAGATGTACAAAAAGCCATAGGTTTTTTGGGTGATTAATTAAAGGTTGTGCGTCGAGGAAATGAAAACAGGAAGCTGAATTCAAGGTGGAGAAGTCTTTGGCCAATAATAAATGGGAAGGGTTTTCCCAAACATGTGGCATGGCAAGACCAAATTGACACTACTGCATGTCCACTTTTTAAATTAATGTGTGCAGCACATGTAATCACATCGATCTGTTACCAAAAGAAGTTATGATTTACATGAAGGTACAACCATTTGAATCTTATATATATAAATGGCTACAATTTCTTTCAATTAGTTATATGCTGGGGAAAGTATAAAAAGGTTAGAATGTACAACAATACTCATACACTTTCATGCATTCGCGAACCAAAGGATGAACATGAATTGGATACACACAGGTCAAGGGTCGTCCAAGATCCCGATGAAATCCCTCTAGCAATCATTGCCCAATTTACTACATTATTTGGATCTTGGAAGATTTGGGTTGCCTTATAAGAATCAGGACTAGATAGGTGCCCAACAAATCCTTTTTCCAAAGAGGGAACGCCAAGTTCATTGAGGATGTTGATTATAGTGGGAGTAATCAAAAGGATCATAGCATTGTGTTTGAAGAGGAATGTGTAAACATTCCTACTACAGTTATAGTTGATAGTGATAAGATAACTATTCCAATTACTATTCAACCTGTAAATCAGGAAAATATCACAAACACAATTGCACCAACTCAGATTCCCATTCAAAAAACATCTCATGTTCAAGCGGTAGAGTCACCAGAAGTGATTCCTGGGGAAATCTCATATCAACAACCTCAATATGAAATGCCTATAAGGAGATCCACAAGAGAAAGGAGAAAGACAATATCTGATGACTATATTGTCTATCTCAATGAACATGAATTTGACTTGGGGTTAGAAAAGGATCCTACCTCATTCAGTGAAGCCTGTTTATGTTCAAACTTCCTAAAATGGATCAGCCATGAAAGAAGAGTTAAAATCTATGGACAATAATGGTATTTGGGATCTTGTCGAAGTTACTATTGGAGTGAAACCGATTGGTTTCCAAAATGGATTTACAAAACCAAACGGAATTCAAAACGGGTAACATCGAAAGATATAAAGCACTTCTTAGTCGCCAAAGGCTTTACTCTCGTAAAGAAGGGGATTGATTTTAAAGAAACTTTCTCGCCGTTTCAATTTAAAAGATTGTTTAGAATCATCATGGCACTTGTAGCTCATTATGATTTAGAGTTACATCAAATGGACGCTTAAGACAACGCTTCTTAATGGAGACATTGATGAAACAATTTATATGGTGCAACTGAGAATATTGAGTCCAAAGACTCAAAGCAATCTTATATGCAAACTAAAGAAGTCCATCTATGGCTTAAAGCAGTGCATCCCGCCAATGGTACGAAAATTTGATCAGTGATAACCTCTTTGGTTTTAAGGAAAACACCGCTGGATCGCTGTATATATCTCAAGATCGTGGAGCAAATTTATTATCCCCGTGCTATATGTAGATGATATTCCTCGCTAGCAAGGGCCGATATAGGCTTATCATAAGTGGACACCAAGAAATTCCTATGAAGTAAATTTGAGACGAAAGATCTTGGTAACGATCTTTGTTTTGGGTATACGTGCATAGATCAAGATCAGACTAAAGGTATACTTTGGACCGCTCGTAAGGCCTATATTGATAAGGTGGTGAGTCAAGCTTTGCATGCGTAACCGCACACCGTGAGACACACCTCGCTTCTAAAGGGGACAATTCAAGATGCTCCAATGTCCAAAGATGGACCTTGAAAAAGGGAAATGGAAAAGATCCCATATGCTTCGCAGCTTGGGGAGTCTTATGTATGCACAAGCGTGTACGCTGGCCCCTGGATATAGCGCATATAGTGGGAATAAGTTAGGCGTGATATTTGAGCAATCCGGTATGGATCAATGGAAAGCAATTAAACGGGTGTAGAGATACTTACAAAGAACTAAGGACTACATGCCTACATTTCGGAGATCGATCATTTAGAGATCGAGGGTACTCCGATTCAGATTTTGCCGGATGCATCGATAGTAGGAGATCCACTTCGTGCTATATCTTTATGGACGGCCGGAGGAGTACTTTCTCGAAAAGCTGCCAAATGCATACTTGTTACTTCCTCCACCATGGAGGCAGAATTTGTAGCCCGCTATGAAGCATCAAATCATGGAATATGGTCACAGGAATTTTATCACGGATTACAAGTGGTTGATGGAATTGGATAAGCCACTTAGGATAAATTGTGATAACAAGGTCAGCTGAGTTGTATTCCAAGAACAACAGGAGTTCGTCCAAAAATCAAAGCATATTGACATCAAATATCTTGTTGTGAAGGAAAGAGTTCTAGTCTTCAAGTGTCGATAGAGCACATAAGTACAAACTCCAATATTATGGATCCGGCTTCACCAAAGGTTTACAACCTAAGGTGTTTCATGAGTATATGTTGCTCACATGGGCATAGTTAGTCTTGATTGATGTATCTATATAGTGGGAGTTTGTTTTTGGTTTGTTGCTTATGACATGATTTATATTTATATTTTGTTTATGTTCGCATGCACTTCTGGCTTTTATGATATTTGTGAAAATCATATTTGATTGAATACTCAAATTAAAGATTATAACTTTCTATTGTAGTTGACATGAGGTATTAGAAAGTTAGACTCTCGTGAGTCATAAAGTAGGACCAAATTTGGAAATAGGCATGATCCGGATCACATTACATGCAATTTCCATGCTACACATCCATACTCTGATCTATGTCATTAATTATGTTGATATTATGACCATTGATAGGTTTAGTCACCATATATGTGACGTAAAAGCCACTTTGATCCTATATATTAACATGATTGATGGACCGCATTGTTTATGATATTTCAAAGTTGGGATAACAACATTTGTGCACACTCATGTTTTATATCTTATACAATACCTGGAAACATATGTAGTCTAAGTGGGAGATTGTTAGTGCTTTCATTAATGTGGACTTATATGTTTATTTTATCAATTGTATATGAGAGGTTATCCAATTAATTAATGTGCCTTGTTTAATAGTGATCTATTCAGAATATCTTAAAAGGGCTTCTAGAAATATCTTTTAGATAAAGCATGGGTTCAAATAATGTGTAGAAACCCTTTTGAGTGATTATCTATTTATGATGGGCTAATAGATAATTACTAAAATACCCTTATGTTTAATTATAAATAGGGTTGTGGTCCCAAAACTAGAGATCCATCGCTCGCTTTCTTCCCCATCCGAGAAATGTACTAACAAAGGATCTCTCTCATGGTTTTGAAGACACACACCCGCTTGAATCACCCATCTTCCTTTCTTTTTCTAATGGATTTAGATATGTCTTATTCGCCTTCTAATTTCTTTCCTCGCAGAATGATCTTGGATTAATACTCTTTGCATGACATAGAACTATAGAAGTCTATTTGATTAATACATGATTGTCATGCATGGAGCACTTGTTATTTATTTCCATCACCCATGGCTTCCCAATGACATTCTATCAACAAGGGTGAGATATAGTCAAGGTCGACATCCTCCTTGTTTGGCACCCTCTACCAAGGTAAGCTAACCTTGAAAGATTAAACTAGCCCCACATCCTCCTCATACCTAAGAATATTGCTCACCTAGAAGTAATTATGGACTACTGGTTGATAAGCCTACTGAACTGCTCCATAAAAATCATTATCATGGTCATAACAAACTACCTACAAGGAGTTATTGGAAGTCTGGAGGATGAATCATAGACCGCTTTCATCAAGAGTCGTTTTATCCATGATGATATTCAGAATGAGGCCAACCGAGCAAATAGTGACTTGGTCAAAAGAGATTTTTAACAAACCATTGATTTGGTTGATTGAGACTTCCTCATAAAGGTACTCCAAGCACAAGGCTTCAGTCCTCGATGCATTGGCTAGATGAGAGGAGAGCGCTTTTATACACCTCCAAGGCCTTTTTTTTATCAATGGAACACCCATGGGGTCTGTACGACACAAGTGTGTGCTCAAACAAGATTACCCCCTCACCCACCTGCTCTTTGTTTTGGTAGCCGATGTCTTCAACACTATGTTCACATGGCAGACCGAAAGAAAATATTCAGGGGTATTTGTATGATTGAAAACGGTCTAGATGAATATCTCCCCTATAGTACCTAAACGATCTTCTAATTTTATGCATAGGAGACTTAACGCATTTCATAAAAAGTGACATCATCTCGATCAGGACCAACGGACACACATTGAAATACCTCACAAGAATTATGAATTTCCAACTGAGGGCCCTACCAATTTGCTACGTCGGGTGTCTAATCTCAAGTAGAAAGCCTAATGGTGTTGATTGAGAAAATAAGAAAAAAGAATAAGTTCATAGAATGGCAGGTTACTTTGGGTGCTCACCTTATTAAACCTAGTCCTTGACGTCATCCTAAACTATTGGATGTCCATGTACCACCTATTGGATTGGGTAACTCGGAGTATTATCCCTTTATCGGGACTTTCTCTAGAAATGTCAAAAGTTGGAATCTAACTCATACATGCTAGTAAATTGGGAACATCTTTGCCATCCTAAGGATCAAGGAAGTTGGGGAATCATTAACCTCAAAAACTTTAATGCATCTATGTTGGAAAATGGTGGTAGAGATTTACTCACATGAGAGGCAAGGATCTATTTGAAGATTCTAAAGCACGCATACATCTGCAATGTATTCCTCGATCCCTACCAAAAACGCCTATGAGAGCATCCTTCTTTTGGAAGGGCACAGGGTGAATAGGTAGCAGTTCTAACTAATACTACCTCATCGAAAGGAAACAACACCACAATCAAGTGTTGGCATGATAACTAGATCAGCGGTAAGTTACCATGGAACTTATGGTCCTCGCTCCATAAGCTTATTACCAACTACTCAACTATTGTTGAGGTAGCTCGACTAAACCAGCAACAAGAACTACCTATATTTAAAGCAGGACCCTTATCTAGGGAAGGCACAACGGATTTCTGCCAGCTTAATTTGAAGTTGGAGAAACTCTTGAGGAATGGACCAAATGGTAAAGGCTAGAAGGTAACACCCACCAATCGACTCATGATCAATTCACTATATCTCTTCCTAAGCGATAGGGGTCTTAGATGGTATATCCAAGGATTCCTTTGGAAACAACCTTGTCCATTGAAGATCAAGATCCTTGAATGGCTCACATATGACAACAAAATCCTAACCTTGGACTATTTGGTGAAGTAATAGTAGAAAGGGAAGAGAATTACTTGCTACCTATGTGTCTATGTGATTACAAGAATAAGTCCTTCAACCACCTACTATTGTTATACCCCTTTGAGATAGGGTCTGGGGACATTTCTATAACCTCTTTGAGATGACACACAAACCCCATTCGATACAAGATCTTTATGGCTCAAACCCTCTCAAATCCCATACAAACAAAACCATGCGGATGGGATGGAACTTGGTCGTCATGGCCATCACCACGAGCCTTTTGCTTGAAAGGAATCAAAGATGTTTTAATGATAAACAATGTATTTTTGCCAAACTGATTCAAGGACTTCCTTTTGCTCTCTTGGTTTGATGCAACACATATAGCCAAGCGGGGCAAGTTACATGCAATGGAGTTCATCATGAAGAGGAGCCTTGGGTTCACCTTAGACGATCATCCCCATCGATCGATGGTAGGCGAGTTCAACCAACTTTTAATAATAAATAAGGGAGGTGGGGGGTTAAGAACAACCAACTTGTGGAGTGAGATGGTGTTATGTATTCAAATGAGTGGGCTCGTGTTGAGGAACAAGGTGCAAAACCTTAAATGCGAGCAAGAGATCCTTTGGCGGTTGGTCTTTCCATACAATTTGTTGGATGGATAAAAGGTTTAGTTCTCGCTTTTTTTTTTTTTAGTCAAATGTGATAAACTTGGCATAACATTCTTGAAAAAAATATTAGGGATTTTCTAGCGCATATTGTTGCAGAAAGTTTTTTGAATTCTAGTCTCAAGCCATTGAGTATGTAAAAAAATCAAATCATCTATCATTAAATGGTACCCCAGCAAGAGCAAGTTGATCAGGTGCATGTACTTTAATTATAAATTACAAATATTAACCAACTGATCAAATGTTGTCATATGTTTCGTGAGAGTAAGATGCTGCTTGAGATTCATAACATAAGAAAGTGTTTCATTAGCAAGTTGCTGAGAGATTTTTCTTCACAAATATGTGAGCAAATAGATACAACAAAAATCACATGTTAGATTCAAAAGTTGATGTAATAAATGCATGAATCAACAAGTTTTCACTAAGATTCCAAAAAGGATAGGTTGGATCCGAGGATTCCTATTCGTTAAAGATAATTGATTGGTGTGGATAAGATAGTGAGTCATATATGCACCCTAATGGATCATAACAAATAAGAAGTGAAAGGAATTGTGCTTGCCTAAGGAATGATGCATCTATATTAATTCACTCATGAGCAGGGTACGGGGGTCACTTTTGCAGCCTCCTAGGGATCTTAAGCACACCCTCTTGATACAAGATCTTTGGGGACACACCCATCTTAATATCCAACTAGACAATACCAAGAGGATTAGGTGAGCCTTGATTGTTATGGCCATCAACTAGAACCTCTGGCTTGAGTGGAATCAACGATGTTTTAAAAAGAAATAACGTGTTTTGTCTAAACTGATTCATGATATTGATTTCCTAATACTCGGTTTGATGTAGCCCATGAGACCAAGCGGTCTAAGCTAATGGTGATGGAGTCCATCTCAAAGAGGAGCTTAACCTTTACCAAAGAAGATCTCCCATGACTTCCTTACTGGGGGCGACTTCAAGGACAATCCCCACGAGTACTCAGTATACCTTGGGAGCCCCTACAAGGCCCCAGTTATGTTTTTATGATGTTATGACTATCATGGCTTCATAATCATCTTTTAATTAATGAGTTTTGTATATCCACTTTTATCAAAAAAAAAAAGAAGACAAGAAAGAAAAAAATAAAAAATAAAAAACTCATATTTGTGAGTTTCAAAGGAACTTGGGAACCTTCATTCTCAAGCCAAGGCCTCTATCCTCAGAAGAAACTACTAACTATCAGAGCCTCATAAAACATGTGGAGAACATCTGCCGGGATGAAGCTGATACAGGGGCTGGAATGGACATTATCCAAGAAATTCACTGTTAAATCACTATATAATTTCCTAATAAATGGAGGAATCAAAAGAGACACTTTGAAGGCCTTCTAGAAATGCTCATACCCTCTAAAGATTAAACTCTTTGCATGGCTGGCAAAAGAAAACAGAACCCCAATGCTAGAGAACCTAGCCAAAAAAAAATGGAGAGGCACTCATACTTTATTTGTGAAAATAAGAGCGAATCAATCAAGCACATACTACTCACATGCCCCTTTGTGAAAGGAAATAAAGTAGAGAGAAAAGACAATCACACAAAGAATAGAAACACTACAAATTTAATGAGGTTCAACTAAACCTATGTCCTTGGATCTACACAAATTACACTATATTTGGAGAAGAATAACAAAATCATCTACAAACCCCTCTTTACCTCAGGAAGAATCCCTCGAACCCACTCTACCCTCACAATTGGGCTTTTAACTTTTATACAGAAAAATTTATCGAAAAATCTTCTTCTTGAGTAGTAATCAGACTCCACACTCAACACTTTGCAACGATTGTTTAGGACCATTTTGGATTCTCTTGAGCATCACATTGAGATCTAGGAGGGGTGAGGGGAGGGAAGGGGGGATCCATATTTACTAGGGTCAATAAAATCCTCCATTGGAGATGCAACACATGCAACATATATCTCAAAGCACTCAAGGCTCAAGGCGGTACAGAGGAGCCTTGCTTTTACCAGAGAAGGTGCCTTTGTAAGACTTAGTCCATTTATGATTATGATTTTGATGTGTATACGTCTAGTGTGATAAATGGGGATAAGATAAATAGTACCACATTGAATAACGAAGAAAAGATCATATGCTTATATGTATGATTTGAACCTGAACATGTGAGACACCTTTTTTATGGCAACCTGTGAGGCACAGTATGGGACTGGTCAAAGTGGACCATTCCTCACATGGAGTAGATTAGGCCTCTTTGGTGACTACCCTACTTTATGTACTATTTTTATGACAAACATGATTTATCCAACTTAAATAAAAAAAATAAAAAAAGTGGGGAACTTGGGACAATGAATGAATAGAAGTTAATTTTATGAGAAACAAGTTGGAGGTAATTAAAATATATTTCATATATGGAAACAATGGTCACTTGGGAGAAAGAAAAGAAAAAGAATCTAGTTGTTAACCTAAAGGCTCCAACACCATATAGAAAAGTGGAATTGAGAGGTAGAAAAGCACATTTCATCATTATAATATACTACTATAAAAAAGTTTAGGAGATAAACTTATTAGGTAACATGTATCTCTTTTAACTTTTTAATGAATGTGATTTATCTATTTTTTTAAAAAAAATAATTAAAAGGTAACAAATAACTCCTAATCTTAGTAACCTTCTTTACGTGAATGTATTGAATTGCAGTTTTATATCTGTGTGATAAGGTACGAATGGCCTTATCACTGTGCAAATGAGGTCGCTTCCTAATTCGGCCCTTCGAGCATGTTTGAAGGATTTCCAAGCGTACGGATGAGAAGATCATCGAAAAATAAGCTTGCATGTCTATTTTCATATAATTTGGTGACCATTTGGGTCTCCCACTTAAAGGTTCTTATTTTTTAGAAATCTGAACGGCTCAGAATTTCAACCATTAAGTGAGAGGCCCAAACGGTTACCAAATTATATGAAAGTGGACATGCTGGCTTATTTTTCGATGATCGTCCCATCTGTAGGTTAGAAATCCTTCAAACATGCTCGAAGGGCCGAAATGGGAAGCGACCTCATTTGCACAGTGATAAGGCCGGTAGTACCTTATCACGCCTAATATATATGTGAGTTCTCAATCCCAATGACACTAATAGGGAATTGATGGATATCGCCAATAACCAGGTCTTAGCATCAACAATAGAGTATAGGACTTAGAGCTGTTCCAGGTGAGAGGCGGAGCACACGTCAGAGCTTCACCAGAAACCAGATAATTAGGAAGAGGGGACTTGCATAGCGAGGGTGTGGAAGAGGAGGACCTCTTCGGTGACTGGAGTGGGCAACCAAGCCCCCTCTTGTCCCTGAGAGGCTCTGAAGATCGGCAACCCTTGATGGGAAGGCGTCTCATATGCTGAAGCGGTAGCAGGGGGAAGGACAACAACTTTCATAGCCGAGGCCCTAATCACACCACGAGCACCTCCAAGCATAAGCTTCGATGAAAAAGATGGATGACGCAAAGTGTGCTTCAAGCGCCAGAGGAGGTCTGAAGAAGGGACACGCTTGCACAGGAGCCCACCAGCACAGAAACCACCACTGTCACTAATGGAAACAAGACCACGCTTGTTACCGTATATCAGGACACCAGTTGGCCTCGTCGAAGTTTGTGGACAGTACCTCAAGCCAAGGCATATGGTTGTAGACTGTAACGAGCCATGACTTGTAAAGTTTACAAGGGCATAGGGCACCAGGGTAGAGATTGCGGGAGAGGAAGCTTAGTACATCTCCAGGACAAAGGAGATGGACGGAGCTCAAGGCATTGGGCTCCGGATCCCATAGTGAGTAGAACTGCATAGCCAGAGACAAGTAGAGTATCAACGAAGTCTCAAGGTCAGAAGAGGAAGTTGGAGGGGGTGTGGGGGGAGGGAGGGAGAAGAAGAAGCACCCCAACGAAGCCCCGATGACTAGAAGACACGAGCATCATCCTTTGTCGCTATCTTTGGACAACGATATGGTACTCGAAAAGAAGGAAATGAAAAGTTACACCGTCACGACGGTCATGAAGCTCTAGGAGGGGATTGCGAATGGGCATACCATCTCAGCCGTGATACGGGAGGCACTGGGAGGAGACTAGCCATGGTCAACCAAGGAGCTTCGTGATGGATGTCTGATCATCACAAACAGGTCCGCAATGGAGGTGAGAGAGGTAGAAGTAGTCGAGGAGATTCATCTCCCGGCCTTCTCCCTAAAGTGTGAACCCTGGAAGCCAAACCTGTAAAATTTGAAGCACGCAAATGATGAGATCAGATAGCTGAAGATCAAAAGGTTGCCCATGTTCTGTTGGAGCAGGGACGGGGCGACCCGAGTATTCAAGATAGTGGGGGACCTGATTTACATGGACCGGCGGGGAGGTCAATATGCCAATAATGTTCGTGCGACGGTGAGGGTGCGTCGTGGCTATACCATGCGATATGTTATCTCTTGCAGCATCGGCTCACACAAATAGAAGATCCTCATCTGCATGGAGTGGGGACAAACCCCATTGCCGTGAACAGAGGAAGGATAGCAGAAATACCTGATGACCTGGATGAGAAGGCGGGTGAAGAGAGGGTACGGAAGCACACTGCTACCTAGGATAAAGGGAAGGAGAAGATTTTCGAGGAAACTCAGATGGGCAAGAGACGTGCTAGAATCATCGGAACGTTCCTCTAGCCAGGGTGTAGGCAAGTAACCAGAATCCACCAAGACCGGTCCTACAACTAAGCAAGATTGGTCCAAGGCTCCACCGCGGGGGCGCTGTACTATAACCATGTCGGAAGAGACAGGTCGTCGCGGTCTGTCAAAGGTCGTACCACGGCCAACGGATTCTCGGGGACACGTTTCGGATGTATAGGTGTGCAGCGTGGAAGACACATGCATTAAGTCAGACGTGGATGAGAGACCGACTCGAGTTCTCTCGCTACTAAAACTAGGTGGGATCAGTAATCAAGGTAAGTCGATTGAACTTGTAATTTGAATCCAATCTGATAATGCAGTTGCGATCTCGGGCGAGTCGAATCCTGCCCTTTCATCAAATGAGCATCGAACGACAGATAGTAGAGGCACAGATGAGCCTAATAGTGACTAGGAATCGACCCGAATCATGGCCTGTATAGACCTGGAAAATAGATCGAGAAAGGCCTAATTCTCCTGACCTAACAGAAGGCTGACCCGGATCAAGGCAATGGAAAAGAATTAGCTATTGAGCCGAATCCAACTAGATCACATGGACCCATTCACACAGCAGCAAGCTCACAAGGTCCCATTTCAACTGAACCATAGGGACCATATTGTGACCCATCAGTACTGGTTAACAACCAAGGGATTATTTGTAATTTCATAACATCCTCACTAAACCAGGGGTGTAATTATAATTTACAAACATGAAACCCTCAAAGTCTACAGATATTGGACTTAATCAATCATGGGATCTTAGACCTCAATAACACAACTCTGTGGTACATGAATGATGGTTGTAATTTGATAATGAATACGACATGGACCAACACAAAAGGCTTCCCTAGGCAAGAACTACCAGAGTATAAACAAGAATTGGAAAATCAGAAGAAAGTGGACAACCCACGACCAGTAAAAAAGGTAAGGCAGACGCCACAGGAGCACCAAGCAAGCCAAGGGGACGTCCCCGCAAAGTGAAAGACATACTGAGCTCAAAGGAAGCAGCACCACCTGCCAGCTACAAGCGAAGGATGAAACGCATTGAAAAGTATGAACTCGACACTCCAATCTGTTCACTAACCCTATCTGATTGGTCCGACATGGAACTCATCTCGACCACTCTAATAGTGGAGGTTGATATAGACCAGTCCTAGGATATTAATGCCTACCTACACAACATGTGGCTAAAGGAATTGAAACTACTAGGGTAGGAAGGGCCAGGGAGAACAACTAAGCCACTCCGGGGACACAAGTGAGGGCAGAATATAGTGATCTCATGAAGCTAATATCATGGAATGTCAGGGGACTAGGGAAACGTAAAAAAATGTTTCCTAGTAAGGGATTATCTGGGAAGCCAAAAGCTAGATATTTTTTGTCCATAAGAGACAAAGCTAGCCACCATTGACAATCATATATGGAGAAGTCTTGAGCGTATTACATATGATATGAGAATAGCCCTCCCGGCAACAAACACCAGGGGTTGTTGCATGGGTTGGAGTAGTAATCGTTTTGACCTCATCAAAAGTTATATCGACACCTTCAGCATAATGACCACCTTTGAGGACCGTTCCAACCAAAAAAGATGGATGCGCACCACAGTATATGGTCCTTGCGAGAGGCGGCTCAAGCATTCCTTTTGGGGTGAACTACATCTGGTGCACTCTAGATAGAGAGGGTTATGGATCGTAGGAGGAGATTTCAACGATACCCTATTTGATAAAGACAATAATAGGTTATCACACCACACTCAAAGCAGGGTAGAGTTCGGATACCTAATTGACAACCTCTAGTTATGGGACCCACCTTGTTGGGTCAAAAGTATACATGGACAAACTAGCAAGCTAACCCAAAGCGAATAAGGCTAGACCAATTCCTACTATCCTCCAACTGGCTATCAGAATACCCACAAGTATGGCAAATGGCGCCGCTAAGAATTAAGTCGGACTATACATCAGTAGCATTGGAGTGTAGCCCGCACACACTTATCAACCACAATTTAATGAAAGAAGATTTAATGAAGCTCTTCAATGATATGTACTGTGGCAACACAAATTTGGAACGTCTCAACTAGTCATACATAATTCTGATACCGAAAAAGAGCGCACCAACACCCATATCAGATTACCAGCCAATCAACCTGCTTAACTGTTAAATGAAAATCATCATTAATGTTTTGGAAAACAGGCTAAAAAGTGTAATCAATGAGCTGGTGGACCAGTCCCAAACAACCTTCATAAAAAGGGGAAGTATACAAGATAACATTGTGGCAGCTGAGGAATTAATCTTCAAGATGAAACAGGGATGGATAAGCGAAACCCTCTCTAAGGTAGACTTCAAAAAGCATTTGATATGGTAGACTGAGAGTTCCTATTAGACGTCCTCTAGGTGCGAGGCTTTGGTCCAAGGTGAGTAACTTGGGTTAAGACAATCCTAACCTCCTCCAAGGCAAAGTTTCTTCTCAACGGGTGTCTTATAGGATATGTTAGACATTAGAGGGGTCTGCGACAAGACGACCCGTTATCGCCAATGCTCTTTATACTGGTCACTGATGTTCTCAGTACTATGTTGGCGAACGCTATGAGAGACAATCCTTTCAGGGGTATTCGATATAGAAGTGTAGCCGAAGAGGAGATCATCGCCCTGCAATATGCAGATAATCTGTTGGTCCTCTAATCCGGGGATTTGAACCATTTCATGACCTTGAAGCTGATATTCTACCTATATGAAGGGTTATCGGGGCTTCGCATAAACTACCACAAAAATGTTCAAAGCAAACACCTACAACCCTCAAGACCTTGGGCAGATGATGGGATGCAGCTTAGGCAATCTACCTATTGGATACTTGGGACTACCAATCTCTAAAACCAAACCAAGAAAAGAGGATTGGAGGACAATCATTAGCAAAATAAAGGCGAGGTTGGTAACATGACAGGGAAAGCTCCTGTCACTTGGGGGCCAGATCAAACTACTAAACTCAGTGATTGTGATAATTCCAAATTATTGGTTATCTATATATCGCCTATCGTAGGGGGTAATACATCCAATTGATCAGATCAAGCGGGACTTCATCTTGAAAGGGGCTGAGAGGGAAGCCAAAGCATACAGATTGGTATTCTGGGAGCGATTATGTAGACCCAAGAAATTAAGAAGGTATGGGATAATCAATATTCGCAGCTTTAACATGTCCATGTTGGGTACATAGTGGTTGAGGATACTAAACAGGCAAGTTTGTATGTAACGCTCCGACCCAGATTCCGGGACCTCGGACACGTCAACAGACCGGCCGTACCCAAGTGGAGAAGGGCCCCACTCGAGTACAAGACCTAAGTAAACAGTAGCAGATAACAAAATAAATTCAAGAGTTTATTAATCCAATAATAAACAAATACAAATCAAAGTACTATACGGAAAATAAAGTACAAGGGTCCAAAGCCCTAACAAATCCAGGCCCTACATAGGTCCTAAGCCAAGTATCCTCACTCAGAAACAAAAGTCAGGGAGATCCTCTGACCTCAGCAAATATCCCACCCCGACTCTCGCATGCCTCCTGAGCTCGAGTCACTCTACTTCTCAGGACCTGAAATGAGAGAAGGGAAAAGTAATGAGCTTTCGAAAGGAAAGCCCAGTAAGTACCCTGCAAGGAATCTCAAAGATGTGAGCACAATAAAAAGATACATGATGTCACAATCAACGAATCACCAAACAATCAGATCCTAGGAGTCTACCACAAACATCCGCAACGGTACGACTCCTGTCCAGCGATAGCCCTCGGGCTAAGAATGAGATTCCAAGAACAGCTCAGCAAAGATCCCCCGGTCAGCCAGCCTCAGGCTGTAAGCAATGAAAAGCAGCCTCAAACTGCAAACCATGACCTCAGTACATGGTTTAAGAACATGCGGCGTGCGGTAGCCACCTCTCTCTCATGTCGACATGGTGGTGCTTAATCGACCGGCGAGGACAACCAGAGTACTATCCCTCTGGCCAGAAGTGCCAGAACGTCAAGGTGTCCCGTTCCCAACGCTCTCGCAAAATCCAGAGCTCACCTGCTCCACTGAATCCGGGCGGAAGAAGAAACTCAGTTGGCGCACACCTACCCGGCCAGCACACAAGTACTGCGTATCTCCATGGTCTCATGCCAGACAACAGGAGGCTATGCTCAGTGAGCCCGCTCACTCCACTGACGCATACCTACCTAGCTGCACACAAGCACCACGAGTGCCTACAGTCAAGTGTCGGCCCACGGGTGGGCAAGCCCAACAGAGCATTCCAAACAAACCGGTAGTGAAACTTTACACTCCTATCCGGACGGAGCACAGGCTCACGTGTTTCCACGGCCACGTGCCGATCAACGGATTCTCGTGATCAGTAAACACTACCTCTAACGCTCAACCATACACATACAAAGAAGGAAGGCAACAAAAGCAAGTATGTGTATGCATCCAATAAATAGATATCACAAATGAAAGATATGCCAAGAACAACATACATCAAATCAAGGGAACCTAAACAAGGGTAGAAGCGAGGCAAGAGTATCTTACCTCGGATCGCAATCCAATCAATCGACTAGTATCTGTCCCGACGAAGCTCCACGCTCCTCGTCAATATCTTGTAAGTATGAATCCAAACTCAATACACGCACAAGTGTTCAATAATATCATCACTTACAACGCATGCAACTAAATGGGCCCGGCCCCTTAAGTAAACTCAATTCAATTTCTTATTAATTAATCACTACCACTTAATTAACTATTCCTTTATTCACAAGGCTGGCCCATAGGCCCAACTAACAAGTCTGAGTAATGGGCCAAACCCCATTTACCAATAAATCACAATTAAACACCCAATATTCAACACTTGATCAACAAATTCCAGTGAATACCAACCTCAATTTGTTAATCCGTTAAGACACCAAATTCACGGAGACCTCAACAGGTTCACGATTCCGAACTCAAACCTCACTAAATCAAAGACATGAATTTACCCACTTAAACAACATTACCCTCTCAATAACATAAAACACAATATTGATTACTCAGGCACTAACCAACCTACTTGGGATTATCCTCAAAGACCCCAATGATACTATACCAACCGGTTCTCTACTTGACCTGATCCTATGCAATACTCAACCACATGAAACATCAACAGATCATCAATTCCCTCAGTATAAGCTCCACGAAACATCCAAACTAACCCAACAGCCTCCAATACACCTGAAGAACAATACCTCTCTCAACAAGGCGCTCACTAAACTCGCGCACACACACAACCATGAACTCACAAGCTCCCATCATGCCTTCTCCTCCACTGAACCTCCATCATTGAGTCCCATCGTTCATTCATCTAATAACCACACAAACCCAGCCTATCACATAGTCACCATAGTCCATTGAATCTAACTAAGATCTTGCTACACATGTACAAACCCAAACCCCAAGAATTTTAACGAGACCATCACCTTATGCTTTGCTTACATTAGTTAGTCTACTCATGGGTGTTAGAAATCCAGTTACTCTTTCAAAATGATTAAGATCAGGCTGGTTTTTGGATGCCAAAACCTTCTATTTATCAGACAAATATTAGCATGAACCAATGACACTAGGTGGTCTCTAACATGTAATTGAGTTTCCTCACAATAGCACAGTCCCATTTAACTAGCAACCACTTCTCTTTAACTGAGCCTCAACAAACTCTTGCACATCCCAATAAACTAGAGTATCAACTATACTCTTGAACCCCATTATAAACCATTGTTCCTCAAACCCACCAAGAGACCAACTCATCTAATCAAGCTTGCAAGTATGAACTTATCTCCATGCAAGCTAAACCCATCCTAACCTCCCAGTCTCGAAGCGAGGGTACACTGCATGTTGCTCAACCGAACGTGCATGAACACTAATGCTGCTATCTCATTCTAAATTTAAACCTAAACAACCAATACTAACTGAATTCCAGAAAAAGAATAGGTGCTGGAGGGCGAGAAACTCTCACCGAGTTTTAGAGACCTTCCGGCAAGGCGACGATGGCTAGACAGGTTTCTGGGTACAGCTCCGTTGACCATCGGAGGAAGTCCTTTACTATGCCGGCTTCAAAGGCGGTTCTCGGTCCTCCAAGGCTCCACTCCGACGACCAGCTGGGTGTTCAGGCTGGGGAAGGAACAAGAAAGAAGAAAAGAAGCATTCTAGCGGCGCTAGGGTTCAGGGCTGAGTCTACCTTTATGGGCTCGTGGAGAGACCTTGGAGGAGATCGTGATCTCCTTTGATCCCGGCTGACGAGCGATCGTGGGTCATATCCTTCCATAACTATTGCCAGTCACGGATTTGTGGGCGAAATCAACGGAGTTAATGAGGGTGCTCAACGGCGACGCGCTCGCTATGAAGTAGACTTGTGTTTTCCTCGGGATCACGACCCCAACCCAGATGGACGGCCAAAGCCAATTCAGCGCTGATGGGTGGTGGTAACAACCAGGCTTCTTCACGCGTTCAAAGCCGTTAAATATTCTCATGCAAGCACTTCACGCGTTTTTCTTGCAATTTATCTCAATTAATTGACGCGTGCTTCTTTCCTTTTGTTTGATGATTAACTTTGCTTAATAATCCCTGACCTTCCCATTATTTATCCCAACAAAAGCTTTAGTGATCTTTTCTCGTACATGCATGAGTGATGGTGCTTTGCAAATATACCCTAACTCCCTTTTTATTCTTACATGCAAGTCCTCTTTCAATAATCTTGTTAATTCCTGGCCTTTGATCTCAAACGATTAAAACCCATGCATGAAGTTCATGTGTAACTTTAGTAGAGGGCCCCTGTAAACCCTTCAATTTATCATCTAAGTGTGCATGACTTCTCAATGTAATTTTAGTAAAGAACCCTTGAACTTCCTTATTATTGTTCCAATAATGAAATTATGTACATGCATAAGTTATGGAATTTTTTGTAAAGAACCCCTGAGTTCTTTGAAAATTTTTGTATAATCCTTTGATTGTTCAATCATGATCATGTGGACTTTTAATAAAATACCCCTGCACTTCTTGTTTATTAGTTCATCACTAAAATCATGAGGCACTTTAGTAAAGAACCCTCCAAGTTTTATTATTTTGCACATCAGTCCTTCTGTGTGAGAGAACCACATTTTTCTAATCATTCTTTCCGGATTTGCCAATGGATCCTTGATGATCCCATTTAACATTAATCAATTTAATCCTCCTTTCCACATAATACCCACTTAATTCCAAATATGGTGAACTTCTTTAATTAACTAATTAATTAAAGAAAGATTAGGACACTTATGCCAATGCAATTTCAATTAGATCCAACTTGGGGACTTTCATTTATTAACCAAATAATAAATGGACAATTCAGGAAAATAATTCCCTAAAATCCTCGGATTTTACATTGTATATGCCCAAAGATATTGAAAAGCTAGTACTTTAGGAGCAACGAGATAGATCTTTTATCAAGGCGTCGTCTAGAGCTTCTTTCTTCTGGAGAGGAATTACGTAGCGGAGAGAAGTCCTCTTACATAATATGATAGCTATAGCAGGATTAGGGAACATAATAAACCTATGGTCCCACAAGTGGATGGACAGCTATGCTCCATAATCGGCCTTTCCCTCACAATACGAGATAATATAAGAAACGGGACTCATAATACAAAAAGCAAGAAGACAGTTGATACAAGGAGTCCCGCTTCTCTAGGAGGGTTTACTCCATAAGGGGGGATATGTAGAGCTGGCACAACTTACTAGGAAGATACATAAGAGTCCAGTATTGGAACATGGTGAAAAAAGCTAGAAGCTCACCGCCCAAGGGGGGTTCACAGTTCGATCTTACTATCATTTCCTAATGAACGAGGGGACCAAACCAGATATATGAAGGCATTTTTAGAAACAACCTTGCTCTATCAAGGTCATGGCGCTCATCTAGCTTGCGTTGGATAACAAAATCCTCACTTTAGACAACCTAAGTATTGAGCATGTGGAGTCTGATGGATGCCTTGATGACCTTGACTACGTCGCTTGCGGGAGTCCGAGGGCGCGAGCACCTCGACGGGGGTCTCGCTGCCCCCTCGATGACCAGGGGTCAAGGGGGCAGCGCCCCTGGTAGCAAATTTTTTATTTTAGGCCGAGGCCCATGTGGGATTTTAGGCCCTGTTTTCCTGACTCTATATAAATATCCCTGTATTTTGTAAACCCTAATTTTTGTGAGAAATAAGAAGAAATTCTATCAAGGCCAGTGGGACGAGGTAAATCTTGACCAACCACGTAAATCCTCGCTTTCTTTGTGTGTGTGCTTCTTCTTCTCCTTTTTTCTATTGCTTTCGGGTCCTTCGATTCAATCTTCTGGTGGTATCGTGAGCTTGGTTCTGTAAACGACGATGGTGAAGAAGGAAAAGTCAAGATTGACAAATTTGATGGTAGTACTTGGGTTTTGGAAGATGCGTGGTCGAGGATTATCGTACACTAAAGAAGTTGCGAACCAACGCTGTTAGGGGAGTAGCCATCGGATGAGTCGAAAGATTGGGAGTTATTGGATCGCCAAGCTCTTGGTGTGGTCCGATTGATGCCGACCAAGAAAGTCGCCACAACATCGTTATGAGGCGACAAACCCATAGGTTTGAAGGCGTTGTAGAATATGTATGAAAAGCCGCCCGCTTCAAACAAGGTATTCTTGATTCGCCAATTAGTCAACACACGAAGATGAAGGAAGGGGCTTGTGTCAATGCGTCATGTGAACGAATTTAATACTATACTGTCAAGGTTGGTTTCGGTAGATATTAAATTCGATGATGAAGTGCAAGCTTTGTTTTTATTATCTTCGTTGCCAGAGAGTTGGGCAGGAACAGTTACAGCAGTCAGCAGTTCATCCGGGACTGCTAAGCTAACCTTTGAAGGAATTCGAGATCTGATTCTTGGAGAGGATATTCGAAGGAGAAGTTCTGGGGAATCATCAGGTTCTTTGTTGAGTACAGAAAGCAGAGGCAGAAAAGTTGAAAGGGGACAGAATCAGTGGCGCGGTAGATCTAAGTCAAAGAAGAGAGGTCAGTAGAAAGTTCGCAAGGATATCACATGCTGGAACTGCCAGAAGACTAGTCACTTCAGAAATCAATGTACGGCTCCATTCGTTCCCAGGAAGAAGGAAGACAAGTCAGTTAATTCAAATAAATGTAAGATGTAGATGATGCATTGGTTTGCTTTGTGTTGAGTGCCCGAATTGAATCTGGATCATGGATTACGGTGCCCGTTTTTCATGCTTCACCTTGCAAGGATATGATGCAGAATTTCAGAACTGGAAATTTTGGCAAAGTTCGTCTTGCTGATGATGAAATTAACTTTGGAAATCGAAGGCATGGGAGACATCAATCTGAAAACAAATATGGGTATTTGTTGGGTGTTGAAGGATGTCAGATATATTCCAGATCTGAAGAGGATGTTGATGTCTATGGGACAGTTAGATGATCAGGGATATCGTGTCATCTTCGGATCCGGTGAGTGGAAAATAGTCAAGGAAAGTTTAGTTGTTGCCCGTGGCTGCAAAAAGGGGACTCTATACATGGCTGAACTACCATTTGGTGAAGTCAATACAGTTTCTAATGATGCTGGTCTTTTCAACTCAAGCGGGCACCAAAGACTCGGCCATACGAAAGTGAGAAGGGTATGAAGATCTTCGGTTTCCAAGGAAAATTCCTGAATTGAAGAATATGGAAGTAAGTTTCTGGAACCATGTGTACTTGGAAGCGTAAAAAGAGTTACTTTGCAAAATCGTGGAAGATGCCCAAGGATGAGAAGTTAGAGCTAGTTCATACGGTGATGTAAAATGCGGGCCAACATCGCTTTTCATTGGGAGGTTCTCTGCACTATGTCACCTTTATTGATGATTCCACTAGGAAGGTATGGGTTTATTTCTTGAAACATAAATCTGAGGTTTTTGCTACTTTCAAGAAGTGGAAAGCCGAGGTTGAGAATAAAACTGGCTTAAAGATCAAATGCATGAAGTCTGATAATGGTGGTGAGTACAGTAGCTCTGAATTTATTGAGTATTGTGCTGCGAATGGAATCAGAATCAATTGAAGGCGACTCCACTCCAGAGACACTGCAAACAGTAATGGCATTGCTGAAAGGATGAACAGAACCTTGAATGAGAGGGCTAAAAGCATGCGGCTTCATGCAGGGTTGCCTAAAATGTTCTGGGCAGATTCAGTAAATACAGCAGCCCATCTTATTAATCGAGGACCCTCAGTTCCTTTGGGGTTCAAAATTCCTGAGGAGGAGTGGCAAGGGAAAGAAGTAAATCTGTCATACTTAAAAGTTTTTGGTTGTGTTTCCTATGTACTTGTTGCGGATTTTGACAGATACAAGCTTGATCCCAAATCAAAGAAGTGTATCTTTATTGGCTATGGCTCAAACGATATGGGTTACCGCTTTAAGGATGAGTCGAAAGGGAAGATCATTAGAAGTGGATGTCACATTCAGAATGTTATGTACAAGGATATGCTTGCGAGGAAAGTCATGATGCTA
This sequence comes from Dioscorea zingiberensis, assembly GCA_026586065.1. Taxonomy (NCBI): domain Eukaryota; kingdom Viridiplantae; phylum Streptophyta; class Magnoliopsida; order Dioscoreales; family Dioscoreaceae; genus Dioscorea; species Dioscorea zingiberensis. The sequence continues at coordinate 175,734 of JAGGNH010000056.1, read as the reverse complement.
CAAGGAACAGATTGAAAAAGAAGAGGTGGTGTTGGAAGACATTACGGAAGATAATCTTGCAAGGGAATGTTGAGAGTGGAACAGAGATATAGAAGATGTGTGGTTCCAAATTTTACTCAGATAGAAGTGAGAATATCCACCAGAGTTTCGAGACCTCCACAGAGATACTCTCCTTCAGCAAATTATTTGCTTTTGACAGAGAATGGTGAGCCTCAATGTTATTCTGAGGCAGTACAGATGGATGATTCGGCTCAGTGGGAGTTAGCTATGAATGAAGAGATGCGATCACTTGAGATGAATGAAACTTGGTGTTTGACTATTGGTTTACCAACAGGAAAGAAGGTTTTGCAGAATAAGTGGGTGTTCAGGATCAAAGAAGAGCATGATGGCTGTAAAAGATACAAGGCAAGGCTAGTGGTCAAAGGTTTTCAGCAGAAAAAGGGCATTGACTACAATGAGATTTTCTCTCCAGTGGTCAAGATGACTACTATTAGACTTGTGTTGAGTATGGTGGCAGAGGATTTACATCTAGAACAATTAGATGTTAAGACCGCATTCTTGCATGGTGATCTTGAGGAAGACATCTACATGGCACAACCAGAGGGTTTTCAGGTAGTTGGGAAAGAAAACTTGGTTTGTAAGTTGCAGAAAAGTCTATATGGTTTGAAGCAAGCGCCGAGACAGTGGTACTTAAAATTTGACAGTTTTATGATGAGGAATGAGTACGAGAAATGTGCTTTGGATCATTGCTGCTTCTTGAAGAAATTCGATTCATCATTCATCATATTATTGTTATATGTTGATGACATGTTAATTGCAGGGGCTGATATGAGTGAAATCAACAGATTGAAGAAACAAATGTCTGAAGTATTTGAAATGAAGGATTTGGGTGCTTCAAAGCAGATACTTGGTATGAGCATCGCCAGTGAATGAGATGAAGGTTCTCAACATTATCCCAAGAGAAATATATTGGAAAAGTGTTGAGAAAAGTTCGCCTGGGCCTCTCGAGGATGCCAAGATCGTAAGATACGCCATTGGGAAGTCACTTCAATCTTTCAAAGCGCTAGCCACCTCAAACGGATGAAGACAAGATAGAAATGGCTAAAGTTCCATATGCATCTGCAGTTGGTAGTGTTATGTATGCAATGGTGTGCACGAGGCCAGATATTGCTCATGTAGTGGGAGTTGTTAGCAGATTCATGTCTAATCCAGGGAGCGAGCACTGGGAAGCGGTTAAGTGGCTATTGCGCTACTTAAAAGGTACTTCTAAAGTTGCATTATGTTTCAGGAAAAGAGATGCTATTTTGGCAGGATTCTCTGATGCAGATTTGGGTGGTTGTTTAGATATAATTAAGGAGAAGTACTACTGGGTATATTTTCACCATGGGAGGAACAACAGTCAGTTGGTTGTCCCGACTTCAGAAAAGTGTTGCTCTGTCTACCACGAAGCGGTATGTAATACATGGCAATTTCGTATTTCAACAAGGAAATGATTTGGTTGAAGAATGCTCTTGAGGAATTGGGCAAGAAACAAGCGCATTATTCTATATATGGCCGGTGAGTGCTATTCATCTTGCCACAAGAATCCTCGTATGTTTCATGCAATGCAAAACATATCGGTTGAGGTATCACTTTATCAGGGAGTTAATTAGTGGTGGCACATTGTCTTTGATGAAGATCCTTGGTTAAAATAACCCTGCAGATATGTTAACCAAGGTAGTCACCACAAAGAAGTTTAAGCTTTGCAAAGCTTCAACTGGCCTTCAGGGTTGATTGATGAGAAGGCGCCGCAGTAGTGGAGTTTGTTCTGTGCAGTTTTTTGGGTTTACATTGGTGAGTGCAGTTGATTTGATCGACCTCAAGTGGGAGATTGTTGAGCATGTAGTCGATGGATGCCTTCGACGACCTTGACCTACGCCATAAACTGGAGTCCGAGGGCTGAGCCTTCTACGGGGGTCTCAGCCGCCGGCCACGACTGGGGTCAAGGGATGGCTCGGGAAGCAAATTTTATTTTAGGCCCGGGGCCCATGTGGGGATTTTAGGCCGGTTTTCCTGACTCTATATAAATATCCCCAGATTTTGTAAACCCTAATTTTGTGAGAAATAAGAAGAAATTCCCATCAGCGTCAGTGGACGTAGGTCATCTTGGACCGAACCACGTAAATCCTGTTTTCTGTGTGTGTGTGCTTCTTCTTCTCCTTCTTTCTATTGCTCAGGTCCTTCGTTCAATCCTTACACTAAGGAAGCGCGGTTGGAGTGAGACTCGGACTACCTATTACTTGTGTGAAGATGTGGAGGAACGGTAGAATACCTACTCCTCCAATGTCCATACTCATAAGGTATCTGGCAACACTTCCCGCAACGATTTTAGCTGGATGTCATCCCTCATCATATACAAGATCTGTGGGGAAGAGTAGAGAATGCCAATATACTACCTAGGGATGCCCGCATGGGGTGTAACCTCATCACAATTACCATTACATGGTCTATATGGTTGGAACGTAACAAACTATGTTTTCACGACAAACAATGCGTTTACACGAAAACAATTCGTGATATTGACTTCTTAATACTGTCTTGGTTTGATGGTAGCTCATGCGTCAAAAAGGTCAAAACTGATCTTGATGGAATCCATTGTCAAAAGGAGACTAACGTTCACACGGAAGGAGGAGCCTCAGCATAGGAAAGACTTTGAAGACCCCTTGGGCTGACAAAAGACCACAATTTGAGAGGTCCAAGACCCTCATGTATCGGATCCGCCAAGGATTCATCTATGTAATATGTACCCCTTTATCATCAATCAGTTAAAAAAAATGTGGTTTATATATAAGATTAAAGTCATTTTTGGTCCCTATACTTTGACGCATTGTTTATTTTCATCCTTATACTTTAAAAATCTTTGATATAGTCAATGTACTTTGGGGTTTTTGTTCAGATACATCCCTGATGCTGACGTGACAACATAAGTGGCATATGAACTGAATACGGTAGTTTTTTATATCATATGGCATGCCACGTCAGCATGCCATATCATCATTTAAGAGATTAGTTTATTCGAAATCCATTTAGTCATGTCATGTCAGCATGCCACGTCATTCTAACCTTGCCACATAAGCCACCACGTAAGAAATACTAGCCACATGTGTTGCCATGTCAGCACTAAGAACGTATTCGAACAAAATCCTTAAAGTACAAGGACAATATCGAAGATTTTTAAAGTACAAGGACGGAAATGAACATTGGGTTAAAGTACAGGGACCAAAACTTGGGTTTATCCTTATATATATAAACCACATTGTTCTCATCATCCCGATTGATGGTTTGCATCATGGCCAAATACTTTTAGTTGATATACATGATAAGAGCCTACGAAACACATCTTAGCTATCTTTAATCAACCATACTAATTAAAGCAATATCACATATAGTGATGAATATTATGTTCCAAGTAACTTTTTTTTAACTTTTCATGTTTATCGTTGTAATCTAATCTTAACGAAATGATTGCCATCTTGTTGATCGAATTGCAAAACTCAACAGTGAGGCTATCCAATGAAACTTGGTCATAAATATATAGTTGATTTAAATGGATGAGCACTTTGCAAACTTAAGTGAACAATCTAAGATGCTTGATATATAAACCATGTATATCAGCTTAACCATTAGTGAATTTCTTCAATAGATAAATATAACATAAGATTAACTATTTGTCATTAGAATGATAGATATTCTCATGTTTTATTAAGCTCTATGGTTGACCTTTGTAGTTTCATATTTCTTGTAATTTTTTTTATATAATGAATGAATTACAATTTATTTACACTATTAAAAAAATTTATATGGACATTAGTAGTAGATTATGAGTAAAATTTGGGACTTTCATTCAAATTTTTCGTTATGTTCTTTTTGTTGGAATGCATTATTTTTATTTTACTTTATTTATTTATTTTTTTGACAAAGGCAACAAGCGCCCCCCAAAAATAAGTTAAGGGATAATGCAGTATACATGGTTGCCGATTCCGAAGTTAGTTAGCGAGGAAAAGAACAACATCACGCTCGATCAAGTACTGGCCGCTCGACCCTGGGTTAGTCCATAGGGAAACAACACCAAACTTGACCCTCACCTTGCAAGAGTGGGGATTCAATCCTGGGTTATCCACAGAAAAATGCCCCATCTTAGCAAGGGGACCAAAGTACCAATAGACCCTTGGGTCGTTGGTTATTTTTCTATTTTTGTTTTTGTAGTGAGTTGATATCTTTGTATCTAGTTACACCTTATATTTTAAGGCATTTCATTTGAGTTACTTGCATGTTCATGCTCTATCTAACCACCTTGTTGTGATTATATATATTTATTTTCTATTTAATAAAATGGTGATTCATCCACATTAAAAAAAAAAACAATTGGTTGCATGTTTCCATTCATTTTATAGATTTTCATCTGTATTGCATGCATCATGTGCATATGCTTGTTTCTGTGCAATGGATGGATGGGTCATGTAGTCACATTCACATATTGATTGATTTGATTGATGTATGTACATGAGATCTGGTTATGAGGGTTCAATCTCCAGATCATATCATTTATTTATCATCCATTGTTTCTAGGCATGCAGATATTAAAAAAAAACGTTTTTTAAATAAATTAGAGTAAACCACATTCACTTATATATTAAGAAATTCAGAAGAAAAAAAAAGTAGATCAGGCTTAGCTTGTGTTCAGAGAGTAAGAAAAACAGGAAAAGAATAATGCTTTGAGAAAGATCCATGGAGTTAGAATCAGAGTTCCTAATTAATATTGGGCAGATTAAAACCATGATATAATTAAGTATAGTTTTGAGATCTAGCTAGCTACCATTCACAAACACATATGCTTATGATCAAATACCCACTTAATTCCTTTCATTTAAGACAAAGTCATATATATTTATATTTATAAGCAACACCTTTAATTTATTTCTCCAACTATACATATAGCATATAAATAATCAGGCATGAAGAGTTTGTTGAACCACAGTACTCCTTGAATCACTTCCACATTTGATAATGCAACCACAGTACTGATCTCTTATCTCTCTTTCTTTTATCCTGCATTCCTAGAGACAGATAGAGAAGAGAGAGTGGAAAAGAACTGCTTACAATGAAAAGAAATGGAGAAAAAAAACATAAGGTGCAAATGAGAAATATATAATAAAGGATATGGCTGATCACAAACTCACTTGGTATTTAAGACCCCAAGAACTTTAGCCAAAAGACGCATTAGATCTACTTGAGCTTGGAGAGAGATGATGTAATCCAAGGTTTCATCTAACAAAGAGAAGTCATCCATGGAGTCACCTCCTGGTACAAGTGTCTTAAGTAACTTGGTCCTCTTCTTCACCAAATCTCTAGCAAGAATCTTGGCTACCACTCCATTGGATCTGTTCTTCCTCTTCCTTATCCTTGAACAAAATTGAAGGCTTCTTCTAAGTATCTTCTTGCTTCTAGAGGCCTGCTTGATATAGCATCGCTTCATCGGTGATGACCTCCTCCCATGGTACTCATCTCCCAAGATTGTACTCACTAGGGCCTTGTTCTCTTCTTGCTTGGAGAGGTTGGTGATGAGAGCTTGGCTCCAATTCATGCCATCTCTAGCGAAAGCCATGGCAACATCAGCCGAGAGCTTGATGGCTCTCTTCCTCTCAAGGAAGCTCATGCTCTCGGTTGTCGACATGCCGCCTTGTTTGAGACCGAGCAGCCATTTCTTGAGGAAAACTTGCATGAATGTGTTTGAGCCATGCATGGTTAGCTAGGGTTTACTTCCTTGTATGCGGAGAGGAGTGGAGATCCAATTGAGTAAAGCAACAATGCAGGTAAGGTATGCAGCTTTGCTTATAACTAGGATATATCTGAAATGAAACTATGCATTTGTTTTCACTGTTTGAGAAATATAATCTAGGATGTCCTATATATATATCCCTGAGAATGAACAAGAAGGATAATTAAGAGAATGAGAAATGGGTGTGACTCAAAGCCATAGAATGAAGAAGCATTTGGAGCACTAGGCGCTGGGGTCTCACTCAAAGCTTGAAATGCATAACTACTCAGAGGCCATGTCAGTGTAGGCCCTTTCTATACCTCAATATCAAGATTGTATGATGATCTAGTTGCAGAGATGGAAGCTATCAAAAAATATAAGAAATTCAAGAGAATGAGAAAGAGATGGATTCATAGGAAGCTATTATGCTTCAGAATAAAACCATTTTATTTGAAGCCATGGAGGTGAGAGATAGAGTGAGTGAGACTAGTGTTGGGTCCCCTTGAGAAGACACTCCACATGCATGCACATGGTATCCAAAGCCCCACATATACAATACTAAGTTGAACAGCCAAGTAATGTTATAGATTTTTAACTATATATGAGTTCATTTCTATCATACAATTTTCAACATAAATAAAAACAAAACCTCAAGTTTAGGATAGAAAAATTAAGATCAAAATAAATGATACTTGTTATTAGGATTATTGAAGGAAAAGTGGAATGGCTGGATCCGGGAAACATGGAGTTGAAGGTGGGGGCTATTCCTTTTTTCTTTCTCCTCCCTTCATTGGCTTTGAGGAAAGAGAGTTGATCATCCACATGGTGTCCACATGCATGTTCTTAGTGTTTGAAGTTAAAACAATAAACTTCCTCTTATATAGCTATCAAGATTATCACAATATTTACACTTGCTTAATTAGAATTTTTAGTTATTGTTTGGTTCTGAACTGTGGGAAATATTCTATTACTGATCAGATATAATTAAAAACTAAAGTAATATAAACACTACAATTAATATACACTTGCTTATAGTGTTATAGTGAGTGTTTGAAGTTTGCCTTCATATATAGTTATCATTTAACTTTTCTTTCTTTCATCACCTTGATTAATATAATCTACTTTTGTTCAGGTGATTAGTTCATCACATTTTAATTGTGAGCATTCACTATTTTAGTCCTTGGATTCCTGTTTTTTTGTTTAAAACAACAGGCTTTCTAATCCTTGTCCTTTTTCACATGCATGATGTTGAGTGTGCATGGTTGAGAGGTGTCTTATATATGAAAATGTTTCCTTTGCCTCTCAACTTCTAGGTCATAAACAACATGCTTAGAAGTGTTTTATTATTGTTAGTAGCTTATTGAAAGATATATATATATATATATATAGGAGCTCAATTATTAGACATCTAAGAATTCCAAAAACACTCTACTTATAGTGTACTAGTTTAGGGTTTTGCGGTAAAAGAAACCTAATGTCATATATTCAAATTAATATTTTTATAGTTGATTGATGCAAAATTATCTTGTAATATGGAGTTTGTAGCTCCACTTTAGGGTTAGGGTTTACTCTAGTCACATGTTCCTATGGCAAAGATACATGAAGATCTGATCATGCTTACACATGGTCACACATGGATGGGCTCCATATGCCCCCACAAAGGTATGCATTCCTTGGAGCTTGAATCATTTGGGTGTTAGGGGACCCCAAATTTAGGAAACACTTTGAAGAATGGTTTGTCACTGTATTGTTAGCCTTAAGTAGCTACATCTACTTTATGAGAGTTTTCATTATGTTTATCAAGTACCCCAATACACAAGCTGAGGCTTGTCAGCTTATTTATGTCTAAACATTTTGTATGGTATTATGTTATATATGCACTCTTCTAATACTGTCCCAATTAATGTTGGAACTCTGTCTTAATGTATTTTATTTTAACATCCTTCTCATAAGATTCTCAGTTAGTGTTTTAAGCTTTTACATAATTAAAATATTAATTACCCTATTATTAAATACTTATAGAAGTATTGGTTTGAATATATAAGTTTGGATTTCTTTCTATAAATCAATTTCAATTTTTATATTGGATCGGGCACTGTCTTAACATGACATGAGAGTTGGTTCATCGTGATTAATAAAAATGACTCGCTTATATATCATGTCACTTTTAAAAAAAAAACTAAAACTAAAACTAAAACTTGTCAAAATAGACCAATTATTAGAGATAATAGTTTTACTGATGTAATTAGATAAAAATATTAGCATGAATAATATGCCTGATTTTTTTCCCATCAATTTAATCTCTCCCACAGTAGAAAAACTACAATGAAGACTCTAAAATGGTACAAAAGGAGTACTAGCTATTGGCTAACTATAACACTATTGAGCCAAAATTCTCAATTTCAGAAGTACTAGAGGATAGGGAAAAGAATAATCGACCCATGATGATTATAAAAGTATACAGGTCATGTGACCAGGCACTAAGGTAAAGCTAATAGATGGAGCTAATGAGGTCCATCTGATCAAGTATAGGGGTGTCCAGGTTAATATGTGGTGACTTCAATGACACCAGATCCCCGAAAGACAGGAATGTCAATCTCCACATTTCAAGAGATAGGCAAGGTTTGGAGCAACTAATCAAGGATCTGCACATAGTTGCCCCCACACACACATTATTCGAAAGGAAGTATACCATGACCAATGGGAGGACCTCTCCTGCATATGCAAGATTGGATAGGTTCTTACTTGCCAATAATTGGATCTCGCTATTTCCTAGATACTAGCAATCAACACTACCAAGAATCCAATCTGATCATACCTCGATAAGCCTAAACTATGGCAATCATAGCCCAAAACCACACTCATTCTGTTTTAACAGAGATTGCGTCAAAAGGGAGGGCTTCGAGGACAGGATTAAGGAGTAGTGTCAACAACACAATCTAATTGGAGATCACGCCTTCATCTTAGCCAAAAAACTTACTTCTCTCAGGTCGAAGCTCAAGCGATGACAAATAGAACAACACAAATCCCAACTTGCCACTAAGAAAGAGCTTTTAGCAATAATTGACGAACTGGATATCATTAAGGAAACAAGAGAACTCACTCTAGGGGAAAGTAGAGAGAAGGAGGAGGAGAAGCGGTTGGAATATGAAAAAAAATCTTTTCGGAGGAAGAAGCACCCTGGCGCCAAAAGTCAAGAATCAATTGGTTACAACTAGGGGACTATAATACAAAATTCTTCCATACAGTGGCTAATCAAAGGAGAAACAGAAATTAGATACACCAACTACAGGGGGGAACACCACCTTAACAACCCTAGCTGAAATTCAGGGAGCCATCTTCACCCACTTCGGTAAACTCTTTGGGCAGGAAAGGGAAATGAGTTACAAAACCTTATGGGAGTTGTTGTTCTGAAATAAAATGCAACATGATCTATTGCACCTGGAGGACCCTTTACTCTAAAGATGAGGTTAGAAGGGTTGTTAACGAACTAGGGACCAAAAAGGCACTAGGGCCCGATGGTTTCCCTATGGCTTTTAACCGACATGAATGGGAGCTTATTAAGCCTGACTTAGTGAACTTGGTCGATAACTTCTTCCAAGATAGAGAAAACTTAGAAAGACTAAACTGGGCAAACATCCTGTTGATCCCCAAGTAGTACATGCACCATCCATTGTTAGAGATTACAGGCTTATAAGCCTCTTAAACTACTCCATCAAGATCATCTCCAAGGTCCTAGCAAACATATTAAGGGAGGTCATAGGGGAGTTAGTGGATGACTCACAAACAGCTTTCATCAAAGGCAGAATAATATATGATAATATCGTTGCATTAGAAGAGCTCATCCACTTGTTAAAATTGACTTTAAGAAGGCTTTTGACACAGTTGATTGGGCTTTCCTCTAGGATATCATCCGCGTAAGGGGCTTTGGCTCGAAATGGATCGCTTGGACCCAAGCACTTCCTACATCCAAGGCCAATTTCTAATAAACGGAATCCCAACAGGGTATATAAGGAACAAAAGTGGTGTGCAATATGGTGACCCCCTGTCCCTACTGCTTTTTGAACTCGTCACTGATGTAATAGCCACAATATGTAAAAAGGTTGCCAGATCATAAATGGAGTCCAGGTGGGGTAAAGCAGGGAAGATAGCATTACAACTCTCCATTAGGCAGATGACCTCCTAGTTTTCTACATAAGAGACCTCCCTTAATTCAGAACTATAAAACTCATTTTCTATCTCTTCGAAGGACTCTTGGGACTAAGGATCAAATTAATTTCATAAGAGTGCGATCATCTCATTAAAATTCTAGGACCATATAGCCAGTGAGAACACCCAAATTATCATTGCAACCACCCCTCAAATACCTAGGTGTACAGATCACCAGGGGATATCCGAGGAAGGAGGATTGGTCATTTTTTAACTTGAAAATGAGGAAAAGGTTGAGCTCATGGAAGGGAAGGTTTCTATCGTTGGGAAAAAGACTCACACTAATTAACTTCGTGTTGACAAGCATTCCCATCCACTAGCTATCAATTTAAAGGCTCCCAGAATGGATAGTGAACCAAATGGAGGGAATAAGAAGAGACTTTCTCTAGAGGGGTGCATATTCGAACTTACATGCGTACCACCTGGTGAACTGGAAACAACTATGCCAACCAAAGGAACAGGGCAAGTGGGGCATTCTGAACTTGCGGTACATACTTCAACGGAGCACTACTGGAAAAATCATGGTGGAGGCTCCTTACAAGGGAGGTCAATCTCTGTCGGAAGGTTATCATATACTCTTACTACAAAAGAAGTTTTCTTGATGCACATAGGAAAGTCGTGCCACATGCATCATTCTTCTGGAAAGGAATATGCAAAGAAAGATCGGTTGTCCTCCATAACATCACCTCTCATCCAAGAGATAGGGAGCTCATAAACATATGGTTGGATAACTAGATAGAAGGGAACTCACCATGGGATTTATTCACCTAATTGTTACAACCCCTCATACTGAGAAGGGCCATATCAATCAAGAAAGCCCGGGGGAGACTTCCGAGCGAACTTTCGATCCTCAAGAAAGGCCCGCTAATGCAGAGGGGTATCGATGAATATGAACTGTTGCTTCAAGACTTAAGAAACACCCACGATATAGGGGAAGATCATAGGGCATGGAAACTCGCTACCCCATTAAAGTTCACAGTTAAATCGCTCTACAAATTTCGGGTGGATAGAGGAACCAGGTGTGATCTGAGAATGAGTTTCTAGAAGCGCCCCTTGCCCCTTGAAGGTCAAGTTGTTCGCATGGTTAGCGAAGGAATACTCACACTGGACAATCTTCGTAAATAGAACTGGAAGGGTACCAAGGTAACTTGCTTCCTATGCAACTCTACTAATGAGATAATCTCACATCTCCTACTCAACTACCCAGTAGCATGGGATGTATAGGAGCACTATAGGGGACTATACTAAATTCACATGCCCCTTACCTTCACTCAGGCGATCGGGGATCTCATAATCACCTCTCCCAAGATTATTAAGAATCTAAGGAAAGGTTGGGAGCTCATGATGATGGCTATCATATGGACCTTATGAGGAGAAAGAAACATGATATGTTTTCAAGACAAACAATGCATGCATTTTCTCGTAAATTATCCTTGACACTTACTTTCTCCTACTATCTTGGTTTGATGTAGCACATCAGTCGAAAAAGTCAAGGCTACAGAAGGTGCAAAATTTGGTGAAACTAAGCTTCAACTTCATAGTGGACACCCCCTCAGGCAGCCAGGGGCGATATAGTTCGGGTGGACACCTAATCTCATATAGCACACTGGGAGATACAACTTTCTATTGTGTTTACCTACTTTCAACTATCAATCTTATTTGTGAACACAAGAATATTTGTATAACAATTTTTTAACCTGAATAATGTGTGGTTGATCTACTTTTTTTTTAAATAAAAAATAAAATAACACTACTGATCAACATTTGATAATCAAGTTCACCTTTGTAAGGACTCAAAGTGCTAATGAAGAGAGTAGCTGAGTGTGTCATATAACAAGTCAATGAATTAAGGTGTGCATTAACTTATTTTACTTTTTTTTCCTAAATATGGATCAAAAGTTTTTATCAAAATGAGTGATAAAAAAGAAGATTTTTTATTTTTGTAGAAACCACAAGTCACGTAAAGGTTAAAACAAAAGTTAGAATCTTGGAAATCCACTAGTCACAATTATTTATTTTTTTTTTTAAATGGCCAATTGGTTTATGGAGAGATTTAATCTCATTTAAATGAGGTTTGTTTAGTATCGGATTTCAAGTGTATTGTCTTTGTTGTTGTTTTTAGGTTGAATTGTGCTCATATATATATAATATGTATAATATAATATAGTTGTAGAAAAGAGTATTACAAAGTGGAGTTTAAAGAGAGGACCTCAAATTAATAAAAGAAACACCATTCCCCTACAAATACATCGCTTGGGACTATATTGAGAAATATAGGAAATTGCATAGTTATCGAAGGGCCAGGATATTGGCTGGTCAAGGTCCTGTGTCATCACCGGTTGAATCGTCGGGTCAACCGGGTCAATCTTGATTCAATATATATATTAATAATAAAAAACTATTTAAAATAATTTATAAAAAAACTATTTTAAAAACTATTATAAAAAAAATATTGTAAAAAATTATTTTTTAAATAATAAAAAACTGTTTTAAATAAGAAATAAAAAAGTATTATTTTAATACTATTTTATTATTAAAATATTATTTTAATAATATTTTAATAATAAAATATTAAAAAACCAAAAATTTGGAGAACCGGACAGGGCAAATCACCAGTTCACCGGTTCAGCCAGTCGGACCGGCGGTCCGGTCCGGTTCTGATAACCATGGGAAATTGGGAGCCGTAACAATGAATTGAGGCATGTTCTTCTCAAACTTCTTCAAAATATTTAGGTGAAGAGAGATTGTCCCTTTTGCATGTAATGAGGTTACTAGTGAGGGTTCTTCTGGGCGTCTAGGACACCCTAGTTTTTAACCCTTTGAAGTGTACGGATCAAATCAAGACAAATGAATAAGGTCTTGGTAAAATACTTTGTCAAACATGAACAAATCTTGTGGTGTTCAACCCATTTATAACTCTCAATTTTGAGACCTCGCTAAAGGTAGTAATCTTTTTTATTTTTTAATTTTTATTTTAATGTTAGCTTTATGAAAGCCAAAATAAAACTCAAATATAAACTCAAATATAAAGCTCAAATAGTGCAAGATTAAGATCATTGATCTATATTTGAGGTAATAAAACCTTAAATAAGTATTATCAATAATGAAAGGTGATTTATCCACTTTAATCAAAGAAAAAGAAAACCAATTAAATAAGTCCTTAATTTTGTATCTGGAGCAGTACTAGTTTCATATATTTAATTTGTTTAGGGTATTTGAGTTGGGGTCCAAAGACACATTCACCCATGCATGCATACATGCACAGACGGTTTATTTGTAGGGCACCTAGGACAAGGACCTTGGTTAATTAGCAAGTTCTATGTGACAACACAATTGAATCTTGTTTTTTCGGTTTTATCAATGTTTGTAAGATACCCCAAAATTTCATAGTAATTAATCTCTACATTCCTATGGAAATTAATATTTCGTAAAAAAAGTTATTAGTTCATATATTTCACCCAATTTAATTTGAGTGCCTCTCAATTATTTTATTTATTTTTGTTTATTTTAGGAGCCATTTTCTGTTAGATGTATTTATATTAATTATAGGTATTTAATTATTCATCCCTTGAATAATAATCATGATTTATTCCTACTTATTTTTTTAAAAATAATATAAAATATTAATTAGATATGATTGGAATATTAAATATATATGAGTGACTCAGAAAAAAAGTTGATAAGATGTATTTTCTCTATATATCTAAATATAAGGATAAAAAATCATTATACCTCAAATAAATTTAAGAGGATATGATTCTTGGATCCAAATCCAAACACTTTTTTGTTCTTAGATTATGATAGAACAGTGAACACCATATGAACAGTTATTTGATACTGAAATGACAACCATTCTTTGTTGTCTTACCAACTTAACTATCAATGCAAGTTCATTGCCATGCTTTACACATGTGATGCTAGAGAGGGCAGTACTATACTTGTTTTTTTATTAACTTGGCTCAATCTTGATATTGTTAGGCCGCTAAACACTATGTTAGGGGCAGAACACAAGGGGCAGGGGCAGTTTAGTCTTTTAACCAATTATTTAGTTTACTTTCTAATAAGGGCGTAAGGATGATTAGGGTTGAGTGTGTCATCAGGCAAGGAGGGAAATTTGTCATTTCATTTAGTAGTGTTAGTAGATTGGGAGGCTTACCTCACGAATAGTAGACCAAATTTATGTGTTTTTTTTATTAGAATTATATATCAATAATATTCATCCCTAATTTCACCCTAATTTCTTAATGATTTATTTTTGGTTCTTATCAAATTGATATCGAAGCACTTTCTTGGGACGATGGCCACCAAGAAGGTTAACGTGTTGGAAGAACGTCTCAACAACGAGGTCACGGTGTTGGGCGAGCGGTTTGCATATGTGGAGGAGCGGATCTTACAAATTGCGACTCTAGAGGAATGGTTTTCTTGTTTGGCACTATGGGAAGAGCGCTTCACTGAGATGGAGGCAGCCCTGCTATGTGTGGCGGAGCAGCAAATCTGCCCACCACGGTGACAACTTGGTTGTTGACGGAACAGTTGAAGAATGACAGTTTTCACTAGGGGAATGAAGCTAATCAGGCTTTTGAGAAGCTGAATAGGGCCATGACCAACGTTCCAGTTTTAGCATTACTAGATTTTAGCCAACCCTTCGTGGTGGAGACTGGTGCTTCAGGATATGGTTCAGGGATGGTCCTCATGCAGAACCAATGCCCCATTTCTTCCTTCAACAAGGTTTTGACAGTGAGGGCACAATTCAAGTTGGTTTACGAGCGGGACCTCATGGCGATTGTAATGGCCAGGGGCGGAACCAAGGGGGGGCTAGAAGGGGCTTCAGGACCACCCCCACACACACACACACACACACACACCCACGCGCGCGCGCACGCACACACACACACACATGGCTCCAGCGATTCCCCGAGGTATCCCGGAGCTCCAAAAGAGAAGCCCCCCTTCCTCTGCCCCTAGCCCCCGCCCTCAAGCTGCCCTCAGCCGTAGCCTGCAGGTCCACAGTCCGCAGAACCTGAGAGAAGCATGTTGCTTGCCCTTGGCTGTCCGGTTTCTTTGTTCCATGAACAGACGATTTGGACAATCACAAGAGAGAAGAAGATAGAGTCATAGAGATATGGTTAAAATTAAATAGTAAGAGAAATGGAAATTGGAATTCTGTTGGGATTTGGTTTCAAGGGAGATGTAGGGATGGATGGGTTGGTAAGGTTACATAAGTGATAACTGAAAAGTGTTTTGTCATCTCATCTGACTCATCACACATTTGGTATTAAATTAATGCAAAAGAATCAATTCACTGTAATTAAAATTTTATTCCTATTTGTAAAACGTCCATAATGTAAAAAGTAAAAGCTACATTTTCCAGCGGCGCAAGCAAACCTATTCTACTGTTCTTGAAGAAGCTTCTCGCCGCCGGCCCGCCGACCTCGCCACTGGCCAGAAGCTTTGAAGGCATGAACTTGAAGCCTTAACTCTGCTCTGGTGACTGGTGAGCCCTCGAGTCGATCATTTCTTGTTCTGGTTTATTTTTGTTTGAAAATTGAAACCCTAGTGGATTGATTTGACACTACTTTGCATTGTAAGTTTGTAAATTGTAACAATTTGGATTATAATTTATAAGTTATAACAATTTGTTGCTTTAAACTTACAAAATTTTCTAACAATTGATGACTTGAGTTACAAAATTTTCTAACAATTTATGAATTGAGTTAAATATAGTTCAGTATCACAAAGAAATACACACATTTTAGTGGAGTAAATTTGTGATCAAGATTCTTCATCAAATAGGCATCAAACTGACACCAATCTAGTTGACCCTGATTTAGAAATGAAGAGCTTCACAACTTATGATCAAGATGGTTATTTTTGCTAATCACCATGTGGTCCATAGATTGATTGGCTTTTAACATTATGTTATACAGATTAAAAATTTGCTTAGTTAATTGATGCTTGATATCATCTTCTATGGTCTGAGATGAGGAGAAGAATGAGATAAGGATGAAAAGTGAGAAGGTGAAGCAGAAGGAGGGCATTGTGCACACTCCTCTGGGGATGTTCACAGGAGAATTGGTGAAGAAGATGAATAGAAATGGAAAGGAAATTATAATGGGGAGTTGTTTCATTGTTGATTGGGAGTGAGGGAGGAGGACAAAGTGAAAAGGGATGAAGAAAAGTATGAAAGCCAGATGGATGAACTAAGAAGATCCAAGAAGAGAAAGCTTAAGATTTGATTGCCAGCTGGTGGAAAGTCCAAAGGTTAGATGAGTTTTGTTATTGGACTTGGTCTTCTAGCCATGTGTTTGTTGCAGAATTTGGATTCATTCCTCAATTGTGAACATTTGGTTTATGACTTATGAGATTGATTATAGAATTTTGAAATTCTAAAGAAATCTAGACCATTGTTTTGGTTTATGACTTATGAGATTGATTACAGAACTGAGTATTGCTATGGAAAGTATGGTGGTGTACTGTACTTCAAAGAAGTTCAATCAAAGAAGTTGAGTTTTGTTATGCCCCGACCCGGTTTCCAGGGCCTCGAGCATGCGCACAGATCAGCCGTACCCAAGTGGAGGGGATCCCCCACTCGGATACAAGGCCTATGTAATAAAAAAGCATGCAATAAAATAATTCCAAGTATTCTTACCAATCAAAATCAGAGTTCTACAGCGGCATAAAAATCAAAATTTTACAGACACCCTACAAAGATTAGGCCCTACAAGGGTCCTGAAATATCATCATCTCACATACGAGAAAAGACTTGAGGTCCTCGAACCTCGGTAAGCTAGTCCCAAACCCTTGCGCAGCTTTTGAAACCAATCCAGCTAATCTCTCAAACCTGAAAGAGAAAACCAAGTGGAATGAGCTTTCAGAAGGAAAGCTCAGTAAGCACCCACACAGGGGGAATACAACGAAGCCAAGAGGGATAATCAAAACTAAAAGTGATCCAATCGAAAACATAAACATATCAGAGCACAAGAACAGACACAGGGATCACTATACAACAAGCAATAGACAAGAAAACTTTCACGTCATCTCCCGGTACTCATCTACATCAGCCGATCATCACTCTTAATCATATCAAGACCCTCGAGTCTGGTAGCGCTCCTACGTGCACTACACAGTCAGCGTATCATCCTACTGACGGGTGGACATCCAGAGTTTTCTTCCCCTGGTAGGACTACAGGACATTCAGAGTGTCCTCCCCCTGAACGCCTGTAACTTATTTACACCAATTGGGAAAATCTTTAACACAAGAAAAACTGACACACACCTTCCAGGACAAAACAAATACTGCGTGTCTCAACGGTCTTATGCTGGACAACAAGAGGCTATGCTCAGCTCGCTCGCTCGCTCCACTGACGTATACCTACCCAACCTAAACACAAGCACCACGAGTCTCCACAGTATTTTCCTAGTCACAAGTCTGTATGCTCAGCGAGCATTTAACAACAACTGATACAAACATCCAATCACACAACGCACATACGCAAATATGGAAGCAACAAACCATCTATGTGTATGAAATCAACAACAAAGATCCAATGCATCAAAGAAACGTGCACAAGTACGAAATCAAGAAAGTAATGAATCAAGAACATACCAAACAAAGGAACAACAAAGTCAATAAAACCCATAGCTGGGTTGGAAACCAGGCAGAGGTAACTTACAAGAAACATGAATCAACAAAGTCAAGAAAGCCCATCACTGGGCAGGTACTAGGCAATAGTACTTACCTCTATTCACGAAGTCTGGAATCCCATGGGACTCCCTCTTGACGTGTCTCTATACCAAAATCTGAATATAGGTGGCTCATGGCGCTTCAACACTGCCGCCACCTCTCTCTTGCTCTCTCCATCTCTCACAAAGGTGCGCCACCGTTCCAGAAGGTGTTAGAGTTCGGAGATGCCCCCCTCCTTTTATTGAGTCCATGAGGAAACACTCAGGATAAGATACAATAATATAAAACAAGTTTATCTTTTAATTTAAATCTTCTTTCATTTCGTGCAGATACGTCCGTGAGTGCCCACGCGTCGGGCTCCAAGGTTGCTAGCGTCGTTGGATCTCTAGGCTTATATCATTCTCCCATTGTGGCCGTTCAAATTGTAATCTTTTTGATTCATGCATGGCCTCACGAATGGCTTCTTCCCATTGAGCGTGACCCTTATCCAAATCTCCACGTCGCATGCGCTCGTCTCAGCCGTGAGATGTTTATAACCTATGCCCCACTAAATCTTGGTCGTCCAAATTAAAAAAGAAGAATCACTTCACGCATTTACCAGCTCCAAACTCATTAATGGTTGCCTTGCATTTGTATTAGTATATTATTATTATTATTATTATTATTATTATTATTATTATTATTATTATTTTATTTATTTCGAAACCATTCTCACCAGCGTCCTTGTATGTTATCCTTTATATATATATATATATATATATATATATATCCCATCAATCAAATCCTTTCATATTTAATTCTTATCTTTAACCATTATTATAAGATATTTATAATAATCTTTAAATTTTTAATTATTTCACATAATAATCTATGAATACTAATTCTCTAATATTTCCCCAAATTCTTACTGAAATTACATTAACATCCTTAACAATTTAAAGGGTAAAATAAAAAAAAACTTTTATTCCCAATAAAAACTCAATTAAATCAAACCTTGAGGACTTTTATTCATAAACCTAATAATTAAGGTAATAATTAGAAAAATAATTTCCCTACAATCTTCGGATTTTACAAGTTTGTTATGTTTACATGTACTGATGTACTTCACAAATTTATGTTTACTATTTACAGGTTTTTTATTTTTCTGGATTGTATTTGTACTCCTTCTAAGTGCATTTTAGAAATTTACCTTCATTTTTTTGTTGTGATCTTTATAATATAGTTCAACATCACAAAGAAATACACACACAATGTATGTTAAACAGAAGGCTTTCGTTTCTTTTTCTGGTAGAGCACATGATACGCAAAGCACAAGGAAGCCTTCTGTTTAACTAGTAAATACTTTATTTATTTATTAGTTGAGGGTTTCTGCACATATAGTCCTTAACGCAATATATTTTTTATAGTCCATAATTAAAGATGGTTGTTTTTTTTTTACTTATTTATTTGTAGAACATAGATAAATTTTTTATTAAACGACCACGTGGTGGGGAGTCATCCAATGCTCCTAAAGTACCATTGGACTCTGAATCAAGCGAGAAGAACATTAGTACAAATGTTAATTTGAATGACATTGTTAGTGACCCGGGACTACGAAAACCAATTGAAGATTTCGATATTGGGATTAGAGATCAAATTAGATGAGAATATTTGACTAGAGGCCCCTGTCAACAAATTGGCCACAATTTTCCTCATAAAGATTATGGCAAACAAAAGAAGAGTTTTCAGGATGCTTGGTTTAAACAATATTTCTCAAATCAATTAGGTTTTGGGGCTAGGCATATAACAAAATAAGTTCTTAATGTTAGTTGAGTCCTTGATTCCCCAATTGATTGACTCACAACATCCGTGGTTGGAGTATAGAGAGACGAAAGATGCGATATTTTGTTTCTGGTGTTATCTTTTCAAGCCAAGTAGAGGAAGTCGAATATGATAAGAAGATGCATTCACCAAGATGGGGTTCAATAATTGGAAAAAAGAGTTCGAAAAATTCACAGAACATATTGGTGCCATGAATAGTGCACATAATGATGCTAGAGTACAATTTTAGAGCTTCCAAAATCAAAGGCAGAGCATGTCACACCAATTGGCCGCAAATTCACATGAGATGGAGGTTGTATACCATGTTCGTTTGACGGCAGTTTTGGAGGTGACCCGTTTTCTATTGAATCAAGGTTTACCTTTTCGTGGGAATGATGAGTCTTCTTGAACAAGGGAAATTTTCTTGAGCGAGTGGTATAGCCTACGAAATGAAGATGTTTGGAGGGTAGTCAATCAAAATTCCCCTAGAAATAATCAAATGACTTCTCCAAAGGTTCAAAAGGAGTTGGCAAATACTTGTGCAATGGAGATTACACATGTTATTGTTGATGATATTGGGGATAATTATTTTTCCCTTATGAATGATAAAGCCCGGGATGCCTCAGTGAAGCAACAAATGGAAGTTGTTTTGAGATATGTGAATAAAAATAGATATGTGATAGAGTGGTTCCTTTATATGGTTCATGTGCCTGATACCTCTGCTATTTCTTTAAAGAATGCCATTTATTGCCTATTTGCCAAACACGGATTGTCTCTGTCGAGGCTAAGAGGGCGAGGATATATATGATGGCGCTCCAAATATGTGAGGTAAATTCAATAGTTTGAAGGCACTTATTTTAAGAGAAAATCCATATGCAAGATATGTCCATTGTTTTGCTCACCAACTCCAATTAATGATTATGGTTGTTGCTAAAGACAATCGGATTGTGAGTGATTTTTTTCAATATGTTAATATGATTGTTAATGCCATTGGAGCGTCGTGTAAAAGGAGAGACCAACTTCGGCAACATCACCATGATAAATTGGTTGAGCAATTGGAGAAAGAAGAGATAGTCAGTGGTAGAGGGAAAAATCAATAATTTAGCTTAGCACGACCAAAGGATACTCATTGGGGATCACATTACAGTACTATTCTCCGGCTAATCTCTATGTGGACTTCAGTTTTAGAGGTACTCCAAAATGTGCATGATGATGGTGCTTCTAATGATAATAGAGGTATAGTGGCAAGTTTGATGGACAAAATGGAGAATTATCAATTTGTATTTGTGATTTACTTGATGAGACGCTTATTAGGGATGATAAATGAGTTTTCACTTGCCTTATAACAAAAGGATCAAAATATTGTTCAAGCTATGCGTTCGATTGAAGCTGTGAAAGCTCGGCTTCACCATTTTAGAGAGATAAGATAAGAGGAATTTTTGGTGGAGGTTAGCTCTTTTTGCGAGGGAAATTCAATCCTGGTGCCTAATAAGGAGGATAATATGAGAATTCGTGGTCGTTCTAGGCGGGAGGACCAATTTATTACTAATTATCACCATTATCATGTAGAAATTTTTTGTGAAGTAATTATTTTTTGTATTATTGTGTTTTTATGAATATCATTAATTTATTCTTTTATTAATATTTGTTATTGAATTTATTATTAATGCAATGTTAGGTTATTGATTTGATTACTCAAGAAATGCAAACCCGCTTTCGAGAAGCTAGCACGGAGTTACTTCTTCTCGTGTCATGCTTTGATCCAAGGGACTCATTCTCCAAATTCAACGTTCACAAACTACTCCGTCTTGCAAAGATGTATCCTGAAGACTTCTCGGTGACTGAACATATGATGCTTGAGGATCAACTTTTCACTTTTATTTATGATACGCGGCATGATGATGATTTTGCAAATATTGAGGACTTGGAAGGTTTTGCTAGGAAGATGGTTGAGATAGGAAAACATGTTATTTTTCCACTAGTTTATCGCCTTATTAAGTTGGCATTGGTTTTGCCAGTTGCGACAGCTAGTGTTGAGAGGGTATTTTCGGCAATGAATGTTGTGAAAACTGACTTGTGCAACAAAATGGGAGATGAGTGGATGAATGATAACATGGTTGTCTATATCGAGAATGAGGTTTTTGCAACTATTGACAATAAGGCGATTCTGCAACGTTTTCAGAAAATGCAAACTCGTCGTATGCAGTTACCTCCTCTTAGTCGCATGCATCACAAGTCCAGCACCCGCACAACGGTAGTTCTAGTTCGAGTGTGCATAAATAAATGTTTTATGTTTTTTTCGATATGTGTATTCAAATTGTGGTTGTTTTAATCAAAATTATATTGTCTTACTATTTAATATTGGAAATAATTGTTATGTTAGATGATTTTTTTTTACATTTTGCACTCAGCCCCCCTACCAGTAAGCCCTGGTTCCATCCCTGGTATTAGCTATGCAAAAATGGAGGTTGTACCTTCTAGGTTGGTGGTTCATAGTCCGGACAGATCAACGGGGCCTTAAGTTTCTATTTGAGCAACGTATAATGACGGAAGAACATCAACACTAGCTATCCAAGCTACTGGGTTACAATTTCGAGATACAGTATAGGCCGGGTTTGTAGAATAAGGTTGCGGATGTGCTATCAAAACAAATGGAGGAACCCTAGTTGTTCTCCCTATTTGTTCCGTTGGTGTCGGATTAATGAGACACGTTGCTACGAGAGATTACCACAGATAAGCGCTTAGCAAAGATTGGATCAGCCTTAGTACGCAGGGAGACTGGGTATATGGGTTATTCATTAGAGGGGCAACAATTGCTCTACCAGGGTTATCTTGTGTTGCCAATAACTTCATCTCATACTCCACAATTGTTGCATAAGTTTTATGGTAGTGTACTTGGAGGACATTCTGGAGTCCTCAAAACTTATACACTGTTGGCCAAAGTTGTACTAGGTGGGAATGAAGAAAGATGTGGAAGAGATGGTTGTGAGGTGTGATGTGTGTCAGCATGACAAGTATATGGCAATGACACCAGGAGGGTTATTACATCCACTAGCTTTGCCGAATAAGGTTTGGGAAGAGATCACGACAGATTTCATTAAAGGTTTAGCTCGGTCAGAGAGCTTCATGGTGAAGCTAGTGGTGGTGGATCGTTTGAGTAAATATGTCCATTGTATTCCCCTATGTCCCCCCTACACCATCGTGACTGTGGTAGCAGTGTTTATGCGAGAGGTAGTTCGGTAACATGGTGTTTCAGAGTCGATATTAACAGATCGAGATACTCTTTTTGAGCCATTTTTTGAGGGAACTATTTCGAATGCAGAGGACCGTGTGGAAAAGGAGAACCATATACCATTCGCAGATAGATGGGCAGACGGAGGTGGTTAACCGAAGTGTAGAGGCATACTTGCGGTACTTTGTGTTAGACCCAAACAGTGGGTGAGGTTGTTGGCCTGGGTGGAATATTGGTATAATACTTCCTACTACACGGCATTGCAAACTACTCCTTTTAAGATCCTGTATGGACGAGACCCTTCGTATCTAGTGCATTATGGCCATCAGTCAACGCCCATATCCCAGGTGGAGCAATACTTGGAGGAGAGAGGTAAAATGTTAGACGAGCTAAAGAGGCATCTATTAAGGGCTCAACAGATAATGAAGAAGCAAACATATGGCCATCGGAGGGAGGTGCAATTTGAAGTTGGTGACCGAGTCTATTTGAAGCTACAACTATACCAACAAAAGACTCTGGCGCGGCGTAGGAATGAAAAGTTGTCCCCTTGGTATTTTGTACCTTACAAGATCATCGAGCGGATCGGTGAGGTAGCATATCGCTTGCAGTTACCACCCTCCTTAGTGATTCATCTAGTGTTTCATGAGTTACAGTTGTGACGAGCAATCAGCGATCATGTGTCATCTCCATCATTACCATCTACATTGATAGAGGAAATGGAAGTAGTGATGCATCCGATAACCATCGAGAGAGTGCACAAGGGAACTTTAGGAAGTAAGGAGGTGCTGATTGGGTGGAAGGATTTGCAGGACTACAAGGCCACTTCGGAGCCGTTTGAGGTGATTGGACAGCAGTTTTCGGAATTTCACCTTGAGGAAGAGGCGTCTCTTTGGGAGGGTAGTAATGTTAGGCCATTTAAACACTATATTAGGCGTAGAACACAAGGGGCAAGGGTCGTTTATTCCTTTAGCCTATTACTTAGTTTATTTCCTAATAAGGGCTTAAGTATAATGAGTGTTGAGTGTGGCATTAGACAAGAAGAGAAATTTGTTGTTTCATTTAGTAGTCTTAGTAGATCGGGAGAGTTGGCTTACCTCCCGAATAGTAGGCTAGATTTATTTTCTTCGTTGATTGGAATTATCAATAATATTCATCCCTAATTTCACTCTAATTTCTTCACGATTTATTTCTGGTTCATATCAAATATTATATATATATATATATATATATAAAAGTGAAAGGATCAGGCCGGCTGCATTTGCAGCCAGCCCATCCTATCTCTTTCATATATATAGATTGATGGTATGGGCCCCATGATCCTTAGGTATGGGCCCATATCATCAATTGTATATATATATATATATATATATATATATATATACGAGAGTGATAATATAAGGCCGGCCGGATTACTGTGCAAGTAAGGTTGCCTCCCATTTAGCCACTTGCACAGTATTTTAAGGATTTTCAACCATATGGATGGAAAGAACATTGAAAAATAAGCTAGCATGTTAATTTTCGTATATTTTGGGAACTTGTAGGGTCTTTATCTTATAGGGTGAAAATTTATAGAAATCATACTGGTTCAAAATTTCACCCTTTAAGATAAAAACCCTACAAGTTCCCAAATTGTATGAAATTTGACATGCTAGCTTATTTTTCGATGTTCTTTCCATCCATACAATTAGATTTCCTCAAAACACAGTGCAAGTGGGCCAAAATGAGGTGACCACACTTGCACAATGATAAGGCTGGCCGCATAGTATCAGCCCTGTATATATATACAGAGGTGTTAGAGTCAGGCCGACCACAAATGCGGCTGGCCCACTCTAACACCCAAAACCCAACTAAAAATAATAATAAAAGCCCAAACCCTAAACCCAGGCTCGGCTGAGTGTTAGAGTGGGCCTGCCGCAAATGCGGTCGGCCTGACTCTGATATTTATATATATATCAGTAGCATTAGGATCAAGCCGGTCGCAAGTGCGGCCGCCTGATCATAACACTACTTTTATATATTAAATATATATAAAATATATATTATATTTTTTTATAATGTATATATATATATATATATATATATATATATATATATATATATTTTAAATAAATATAGATATACATATATGATTTTTAAATCTTATCATCAAAATACATATAGATATATACATATATTTATAAAATATATATATATATATATATATATATATATATATATATATATATATGTATATAATCTAAAATATATAGATTAATCTATATATATATATATAAATACATTATAAAAAATATAATATATATATTTTATATATAATTGATATATTAAAACAATGATAGGATCAGGCGGCCGCACTTGCGTTCGGCCTGATCCTATCACAATTCATATATATATATATATATATATATATATATATATATATTTGGTTGGATAAAGAAATGTGAGATTTTACTAAAAGTTTATACAATATTTTCATTTAGGCCTTTTAACTTTCAATGACATACTTCATGTTCTTTTCTTTCTAATTTAAATGCACAAAAAGTATGAGCAAGTGGTGATTAAGTACAAGAATTAATCATCACATGCTCCTTAGAAAACAAACAGTCCAAAAGCAAATCATACTGGTAAAACCCCGCAAACCTTCATCACCATTGGAAGAGGTCAATGATGGCCCCCTACCAAAGCAAGCTTTACAAAGGTTTCAAATCTCTTCTCAAAGCCAAACATGAAAGGCACTCTCTCCATCATTCATTGTAGACACTTGAAGGGTTTTAACTAGAGTTAAAACAGCTTTTGTTCCCAATACAAGGAACAAGAACACAATTGAGTCAAAGTCATCACCACCATTGATCACAATGCCATTGTTTGAAGACAAACACTTCATTCATCATGAAGAACCAAATGTCATAACCTTCTTCCTTATTTCAATTTTACAGTTCTTTTCTATCAAAATCTAGATCAATGATATGTTTTCGTATAGATAGATAGATAGATGGATAGATAGATAGATATATTAAAACCGAATCCGAAGCTGGATACTAGGTTGGATTCATTGAGTAGTGATCATCCACATTGATAAGAAGTAAGCCTATGAAGAATCTGAAATATTAAACACCATTGGGGAAAGTTGTGAAAGTAGTGGCTGCCAACAACCCTACATTGCAAAGCCAAAGAAAGCTTTTGAATGTATCCAATGGGAAATGATTCATAGTTGGCATGTGTGGTGGCTTGTTTATAGTTTGATGCTTGCTTTTGTTAGCTCATGAGGGACCTTTAGGTCCCATTCTTCTTCTATATTCCAAACCTTGCTGTCATCCCATTATGTCCTTATTGAACACTTCCCTCTTAATTTCTTTATGCTTTCATTAGTTTGCATTTATGTTTTATAACTGATAAAGCTAGAGGTTATTGTTGGTTCAATGATGTTAAGAAACTAGTTACACTAATGATGCCATAATACTTGATTAATACCAATTAGTTGGGGGGTCATTTGTTCCTATATATAAACGAGACCAATGGTGCTAGATTCTCATCTAGAAATGGCCTTGGAGATGAAACTAACAAGCCCTCAAGTGATGGAGGACTTATCTGATGCATGGTGCAACACTGCCATACAAGTTTTCCAACCAGCTCCATTGGAGGTACTTTAATTTGGTGAGTTTAGCTTCAGATATCTAACTTTCAACTCAGAGCATTGAAGTGTATATACTTCGGTTAATTCCCTTGCAGAAACTCGTTGGGGAATTGAAGACCGAAGATGGAGATTTGAGGGCAATCCCACAAGTGAAGTTCGATGATCTGAAGGTCATTAATGAAATGAAACTCTTCTTATTGATACATAGAACACGGATTTGAATTTCTCTGTTTTTTGGTATAGTCATGGCTGTGGCTTCAGCAAGCGATTCATCCAGAACTAGACTATGAGATTGGTTTCAGAAAAAAATGGGTATGTTGTTTAACGAAACTATTTTTATCTGAATTCTCATCATGTGTTCATGAAAATGACCAGTAATTAATCAAACAGTGATCAAGTCATGAAAATATTCACAGTTCTCTCCCAGGATTAATCCAAATTGGAAAGGAATTTCCATAAAGAAATGGGTGAAGGAAATCAGGCAGAAAAGAAAGGAAAAAGATAGGTTGCAAAGAGCAGAGGTTCATGCAGCAATGTCGGTTGCAAGATTGGCGGCTTCACTTGCTGCCATTGCAGCTGAAAATGCAATCCCTAACAGAACATGTGACTCAAAAGAAACTGCAGTGGCAGCTGCTGCAGCATTACTCGCCGCACAATGTGCTCAAGTTGCAGAGGCTGTCGGAGCACACCGCGAGCTTTTAGAATCAGAAATGAGCAATGCAATGACTGCCACCGATGCAAACAATATCGTTACCCTAACAGCTGCTGCAGCAACATGTATACAGCACCTACATTTGCATTACATGATATATACTCAAAAAACTTTTATTATATCTTATTGAATTTCTTTTATTTTTCAGCATTGAGAGGAGCAGCAACACTAAAGGGAAGACCATGTCACAAAGAGAAAATAAAGAGCAGCAGCAGCAGCACACCAATAACTTCATTCAATGAGCATGACTTCGACTTTGGAAGGTGTAAAGCGTCACTAGCAAAAGGCGAAGAGCTCATTGTGCGAACACCGGATGGTAAGTCTTTGGTATAACATAACATATGCTATATATGTTTCAGGCATGCCACTAGCACCCTTAAACTAACTCTTATCCATGTGTTTCTGAACAGGAAACTGCAGATTGAGATTGGTTTCCATTCTGTTGAATATAGATGCAAAAGTTATTCTGAAAATGAAAAAAACAAGGATTCTGATGAGCTTTTCAAGTGCACAAGAAAGTAAGGGCATGCTCTCTTCCTGTCAACTTAAGCTCTTAAATTAAATGAACCTATCTAAATCTCTGTGTCACAGGTACTGTGTATGACATGCAAACAGACATGCTTGAAAGGCAGACCAAGGATCAAGATTCATTTTATTCTGTTCATATGAGTACAAGTGAAGGTAAGATTGAGCTCAAAATCAGAGACTATGTGCAGTATAAGAAATGGAGTATGACCATTAACCAGATGCTAATGCTTTCCACAACCTTCAGTGCATATGAACTCCAATTTTACAGGAATTGACCATACATAACACCTTGGTTCTCTCTTCCATGTTTGCTGCTGTCTTCAATTTTGTCCTGTGACCAGTGTGGACAGAATATTTTCACTCTAAAAAATATTATAAAGTCATTGGCTCTGTAATTTCTTTATGGACATTTACCACCTGTAAAATATTGTTGCTCTATTTTAAGAAATTTACAAATATATCTTTTTTTATTAAAAAAAAAAAGGCATTCATATGTATGTACCTCAAACAACAAATATTTGTTTATATAATTCTTGGTTAATTTTAGTTCACAGAATGGTTGGAAGGGATTTGAACCATTGTCAACCCTGGAAATGAAGTACCCAAACCTGATTATGTAATTGGGGCTATACCAGATTGACATGGCCTAAACATTATTCTATTCCAACATTAATTTTATTTTTAAATTCTTTAAATAGAAAAAATATATATCCATGTTTTAAAAAATATATATAATTTTTTACCTAATTAGATTTTGTTCCACTAGTCTTGGCGCAACGGTAAAGTTGTTGCCTTGTGACCTGAAGGTCACAGGTTCGAGTCATCGAAATAGTCTCTTGCTTTAAAAGCAGGGTAAGACTGCATACAATAAACGCAAGTAGTCCGACCGTTTCTCAAACCCTGCACAATGCAGGAGCTTTATAGCACCGAGCCCTTAGATTTTGTTCCACTATTTTAATATTTGAGTAAGGAAGCTGGGAAAATGGTGGATGTTGAGTAACTACAAAGACAATTTGGGGGCACTTGGTGCAAATTCCTCTTTAGTTTTTTATTTATTTATCTTTGCTGAGTTTATCCAAGTTCATCATATCATATGTTGTGTTTAGAAATCTTCAATAATTTGGTTCATGTTGTTTGAATTTAATATGTTGGATTAAACTTTAAGAAAATTGGTGGCATGTTCTGTGTGATAATTGATAAAACCTCATAATACATAGACTGAGAAGAAGTGCATTTTGTGGCATGTTCTTTTTCCATGGTTCAACCATTCCTGTCAGTTGCAACAGTCAGAGAAGGCTTAAAAATTTGTTTAAATTTCAAAGGTTTGTAGCCAAATGTCTGAGTTGAGTTGAAGTTTATTTGGCTAAAAATTAAGTTGCAACATAAAAAGCGATTATTTATAGATTATAATAATAGATATATATTATTGAACTTTTCTTTTTTATTTTTTATCATTTTTTAACTGCATAAATTTATGCAGAGAGCTTGGAATTGGTATAGTACCATACATATATAATTGCTTGTGTTCCTTATGATCCCTTGGTACTGAGAAAGGCATTTGAGTTCATTTTGCGTGTCAAAATGAAGTTCAGAGATTTTTCTTGTTCTCTTATTAATGTTTGAGCTTTGTAACAAAAAATATTCTCTTTATTATGCAGAGAGCTTGGAATTGGTATAGTACCATACAACCTACTCGGTCGAGTTTTCATGGTGAAGAAGTCATCGAAAGCCTACCTGAAAACACAACTTAGTATGTTTATATGTATGTAAACTTAGTATATGTTTGTAATTTTTTTTTTAATTTCTAAATGTTGTATTATTGGATAGTAAATTTTATTTAATACCAAACATTTGTTCAATAATAAAGATTGTTTTAATTATTATTAATTAATTTGATTCTCATATATTATCAAAGGTATTTGTGTAATTATCTGATTATCAGTATTATTAATATTAATATTAATAATAATAATATTATTATTATATATCTTCTCTATAGCGACAGTATATCCGCCGCTATAGAGTCATGATAACAGCTCTGAAGACTAATAGCGGCGGATATATCCGCCGCTATATGGGCATGCTAACAGCTCTTAAGACCTATAGCGGCGGATATATCTGCCGCTATAGTGCAGAGCTAACAGCTCCTAAGTCCTATAGCGGCGGATATATCTGCCGCTACAGGGTACAGTTGAGCAACTGATTCCTATAGCGGCGGATATATCCGCCGCTATAGGTCTTATAGCCGCCGCTATAAATGTATCTGTAGCGGCGGATATATCCGCCGTTAAAAGTGTACAAATCTGTCGCTAAACTTTTTCCGACGGGGGATTTAGTGGCACACCTTTTATCTGCCGCTATGCTCTTATAGCGGCGGATAAGTAACGTATAGCGGCGGATATATCCGCCGCTATAGGGTACATTTCTTGTAGTGAAAAGCAGTTATTTATAGATTTTTTTTTTAAATAAGGGTTCCATAAAATGTTAGTTTATCAAAAAATAAATTCTTATCAAACTTTATTATCTATCTTTCCTTTTTTGTCATTGTATCTAATGTAACAAAGTTTAGGGTTTATTATTATTATTATTTTGATAAAAGTGGATAAACCACATTCATTTATTTAGTACGGGTTGAAAGATACATAAGTTGATCCATAGGTGGATTTGATACATTAGGGGTGAAGGACACCCTGGACACCCTGGTCACACTTGTGCTTTGCTTCGTTCAAGCTTGGGTATCTTCAAAGTCCCTCCCCGACGAGTGCGGCTGGGCATCCTCTATGATGAATGCGAGGCTCCTTTTCACAATGGACTCCATCGCCACCAGCTTTGGCCTCTTTGACGCATGAGCTGCATCAAACCAAGACAGTATTAGGAAATCAGTATCTCGGATTGTTTTCATGAAAACGCGTCGTTTGTCATGAAAGCATCTCATGTTATGTTCCAACCACACAGTCCATGTTATGGCCATAGATATGAGGTTCCATCCCATGCGAGCATTCCTTGGTAGTAGTTTAACGATTGTTGTTCTCCGCACAGATCTTGTATCCGTTGAGGTATGATACCCAATTGAAAGAGCTGTGTGAAATGTAGCCATACACCTGATGTGTATCGACATTATCAGAGTAGGTGTTCTACCGTTTCATCCATTTCTTCACATAGATAATAGTTTCTTCTTGTCCCGTTCCATCCTCGTTTCCTTAGATTGTCTAAGGTATGAATCCTATTATTTAGGGCGAGCCAAACGAAAGCTTTAATCTTGATTGGGCAAGATTGCTTCCAGAATTTCTTGCCAAATTTCGATCTGATGCCGCCATCCATGAGAAAGTGATAGAAGGATCAGACTGTGAAGACTCCTTGGGCAGTGAGTTTCCAAATTCTTGAGTCTTGTTGTGTCTCCGAGCAGTCTTGTATCCTTCTGGTGAGTTGCTCAAGCTCTTCCTTCTCAACCTCAGTAAGCCGGCCAACCTGAAGTAATGGGTTTCCTTGCGCAAGCTATTGTCTGACCTCATGAATTATGAGACCACTGTCTCGGGTCAATCTAAATAGTGAGGGATAGATTGTTCGTGGAGCCCTTCCATCTATCTAGGGTTTATTTTGGCCTTATGTTTTAAAATCATTAAAAAAAATTAAAAAAAAATCATATGATGAAAACTAAAATCAGGTATAATTACCATCATCTCTCAAGTATGCTCTTGCATAATTAAGACGCCTAACGCATGAGGAAGAACAGAGGTAGAACGTACACAAAAAGAATACGAAAGTATTATCACTACTAAAGAATCTTTACGGAGACAATACTCTAGGGTTACATGGTTGAAGGAGGTCGACCAAAATACGAAGTTCTTCTATATTGTAGCAAATCAGAGAATGAGCAGTAACTGGATAAACCAAATCCAACACAGGGGAGAACACTCATATCTCTAGAAGAGATATCAAACACAATTCAGAAACACTTCCATAAACTATTTGACACTTCCCGAACTCAAAGGCTCACTTTAGAATGATAACAACTATACCAAAACACGGAAATAATTGAGCCCTTGTACTTGGATGACCAATTCACTGAAGAGAAAATCTACATAGTGGTGAAAGACCTCAACCAAAGTCCCAAACAGCTTCCTAATGACATTATATCAAAAAGGATTGAGCTTCATCAGGGAAGACATCCAACAATTATTTCAGGAACTTCACCAAGGAAGGGCAAACCTGAAAAGAATAAATTTGGCCCACATCACCCTCATCCCAAAAATAGAGACACCACTGGGAATCATTGACTACATACCTATCAGTTTACTTAACTGCTCCATGAAGATTATCACCAAGGTCTTTACTAATCGGCTACAAGGAGTCATAACAAAATTGGTACATGAAAGTCAGACGACTTTTAGGAAGATGCATATAAGACAATATTGTGGCAACTGAAGAATTCATCCACCAAATGAAGGGGGAAAGGTGTAATGGAGCACTAATGAAGGTCGACTTTGAAAAAGCTTTTCATAACCTCTACTGGGACTTCCTACAGGAAATCCTGCAAGCACGAGGGTTCGGCGCCCAATAGATATTGTGGATACTTCTTTCTTCAAAAGTGATATTTCTCATAAACGGGGCCCCTACATGATATGTACGACACAAAAGAGGATTGAGATAAAGAGACCCCTCTCTGCGCTCCTCTTTGTCCTTATCACGGACGTTTTCTCAGCTATGCTAGCAAAAGCAACAGAGGCCAACATCTTCAAAGGAGTATCATGTAGACCCAATGAAGAAGAAATCACCTCATTGCAATATGCAAATGACTTACTAGTGCTATGCATCACTACAAGAAAATAGTCGCATCACAGACGGAGAATTCCGACACTAAAAGCCTAAATTCCATTGGTGATTCCCTACAACGACGGAAATTTCACGTTGGAAATTCGGTCAATGAAAACTGTGTCGCTGATGCCATTCCGTCGGGAAAAAATATTCCGTCGATGATGATTACGTATCACCAACGAAAAATTCCGTCACTAATTCTATAAATATCAACGAAATATTCTGTCACTAATGCTATCAATACTAACCGAATTTCCGTTACTAAAAGCCTTTATCAACCACGGAATTCCGTCCTTGAAAGTCTTTACCACCAACGATATTTAGTTTCTTCACCAATCTATGGTTGGACCTCTATTTAATTCCTGATTATACAAATCAAGTAATAAGAGAGGATTAAAAATATAAACTAGGTCCATTTAGGCTTCTAATTTCATAATTAACTCTTGGTGGCATTGTATTAAACACCTTGCGGGCAAAATTACAAACTACAGCCATACAATCATACATTCATTAGTACATAAGTTCATTAGTACATTCATTACAAACTAGAGCCAATTTCTAAACTCTTAATCATACAACCATACATTCATTAGTACATAATTCCATTCATCATAACACTAGTCACGGCCGGTATTCCTCAATAGGCAGTGTCCCTCGCCGAGCTTCACCTCGCCAGATCCGGCCACTGAGCTTCACTTTGCCAGATCTGAGCTTCACCTCACCAGATATGGGCAGGTGTTCCTCACCAGATCCGGCCAAGCTTAAGCTCCAGGCAACAACCTCGTTGCTTGGAGGTCCTGTTTGAGGTAGATGTGTGGTCACCGAGCCTAGCCAGATCTCCATCGGTAGCCGTCCTCGTTGGGATTTCCCGGGAAAGGAGGAAAGGTGGAAGGAGAGACTCGTATCACTCCTCGGTTGGTGATGGAATGGTCGCCAGTGCTGCGCCGGACCTTGTCACCGTTCAGTTTGGTGGCCATCGGGAGAGAAAAGGGAAGGAGGAGAGGTGATGCTCTCTCTGTGGCTCCAAGAGGAGATGATGTTTTTTTATTTAAAATTAGAGGCCTATTTAGTTGGTGGGTGATGAATGGATGATTGAGATTGAAATTAGCGAAATACTTGGATCGGTGACGTGGCTGGTAAATGGTTAAGAGAGGAGATTGTTTATGGCCATGGGATTCTAAATGGACGACTTGGATTGGAGCGAGATGAGATTTTCCGATCGCTAACGTGTATGGCAACCATTGGTTATTACTTTACAATTTATAATCTATACGAATTTAAATTATATAATAATAATATTTGTTAATTTGTTATTTTAATTTTTAATCTATACGTTT
Source organism: Dioscorea zingiberensis (assembly GCA_026586065.1). Classification (NCBI taxonomy): domain Eukaryota; kingdom Viridiplantae; phylum Streptophyta; class Magnoliopsida; order Dioscoreales; family Dioscoreaceae; genus Dioscorea; species Dioscorea zingiberensis. The sequence continues at coordinate 141,989 of JAGGNH010000056.1, read as the reverse complement.
ACAAAATTTTAATTTTTTAAAAAAAAACACCAAATATTTTAATTTTTTAAAATTTATACTTTACAATTTATAATCTATACAAATTTTAATTATATAATAATATTATTTATTAATTTATTATTTTAATTTTTATCTATACGTTTTACAAATTTTAATTTTTTTTAAAAAACACCAAAACTTTTAAATTTGTAAAATTTATACGTTACAATTTATAATCTATATAAATTTAAATTATACAATAATATTATTTCTTAATTTTTTATTTTAATTTTTAATCTATAAATTTTAAAAATTTTAATTTTAAAAAAACCAAATATTTAAATTTTTTAAGATTTATATTTACAATTTATAATCTATATAAATTTTAATTATATAATAATATTTTCCGTTAAAAGTGTTATTTGAATTTAATCTATACGTTTTAAAAATTTTAATTTTTTTTTAAAATACCAAATATTTAAAAAAATTTAAGATTTATACTTTAAAATTTATAATCTATACAAATTTTAATTATATAATAATATTATCTGTTAAAAGAGTTATTTTAATTTTTAATCTATAGGTTTTAAAATTTTAATTGTTTTGCGTATCTAGGTTTTTCCTTAAAAAATTAGTAGCTTTTTTGTTCTTAATTTTTTTAAAAATTTTAAAAAAGAATTTTTATGTATTTTAAAAAGTTATATATTTTAGGGTCTGTTTGATTACAAAATAAAAAATTATGGCATAATTTTTTTATATAGGAAGTGAAGATTATGGCAGAAATTCTTACAGATTTTATTCTTATAGAATAAGTGTTTGGCTAGCATAATAAAAAATTATTACATAAATTTTTACCTATTTTATTCCTACCTACTCATAAAGAATCTAAGAAATTTTATGGAAATATGGAAGATCCTAAGGTGGTTTTTGCCAAAAAAAAAAAAAAGAAAGAAAGATTTTTTTCTAGGGTTTTGGCCTCTCCCATTCTTCGTCTTTGTAAAAATTCGCGGACGTTGCTTTGATGGTATCAATGGTGGATTCCTCCTCGTCCTAGTCATTAGGGCAGAACGACGGGATCTTGGGTTCAGGGATCTCCACCAGAAGGGGGCAGGGTGTCGAGGGGGGGGGAGGAGGGGGAGGGGCTGGGGGCTGTACGGGTGGGAAACGATGGTTGTGGCGATAGGGGTGGTCTTTTTCCTTAACGACGTTGTCCTCAATCTCATCATAAGAGGAAATAGAAGTCTGGACATAGGAGATGCCGAAGAAGGAGATGAAATAGATGAGGGAAGCGACGAGGCAGACGAAGACCAAGATCTCGTGGAGGGTCAGAGAGATCAGGAAGGGGACGAGAGAGGCGGAGAGATAGAGATCGGGAAGAGATCAGGAGGAGAGAAAAAGAGTGGAGGGGGTCGCAACTTCACAATGAGAAAATACTCCACTTTGAGTGGAATATTTTTTTATGCTATAATGCCTATGTTATGACATAATTTTATACCCTCAAATAACCAACCCAAACACACATTATGACATAATCCCTACAAAATATAAAATTATGGCATAATGTACGGATTATGTCATACTTTTAATATAGATATATTAAAATTTTGTTGGTGATAGTACCGAATTCCGTCAGTGATAATCCGAAATTCCGTTAGTGGTATCCCATAACTTTGATAGTGATACTCTATAATTTTTGTTGGTGATAATACAAAATTTCGTCGGTGATAATCCAAAATTTTTGTCCCTAATATTTAACAAAGTATTTATTATCTTAGAAAAAAATAATAATAATTTTCACCAATGGAGTTGTGACTGAATATCTGTCACTGAATTGTTAAATATTTTTTAGCACGAAGTTCCATGTTTTTTCCAACAGAATTTCTGACGGAAACTATTACCAAGGAAATGTTCCATTGGTGATAATATAATATTCCGTCACTAATATGTTTTGAGGCGCCAAATCCTTTCCGTTGGAATTTCTTCACAAAATCCGTCGGTGATATTGCTTTCACCAATGAAAAAAATTCCGTTTGTGATGTGGTTGTTTTCTTGTAGTTCATGGGGGATATCACGCAATTATGTATATGAAAACTCATCTTCTACCTGTACGAGGGACTCTCGAGCCTTAAAGTGAACAACAGTAAAAGTGTCATTATTCCAATCAAGTTGAGAGACTAACCAATAGCCCAGTTGATGAATTGAAAACTAATAAACCTCCCTATTAACTATATGGGCATTCCCATATCATGTGTCAAGCGAGAAAGGGATGACCGGAGACATATGACTAACAAAATTGGGGGAAGACTTAGCAGTTGAAAAGGAAAACTACTATCAACAGGAGACTGGATAACCCTCCTGAATTCAGTGCTCACACCATCCCAAGCTACTGGATGACAATATACAAGTTCCCGGAGTGGGTGATCCACAATATAAAGGTGATCTGCAAAGATTTTATGTGAAAAAGTGTAGATCATTAACCAAATGGTTACCGATTGGTTAGTTGGGAAAGAATATGCAGACCAAGAAACCAAGGTGGATGGAACATCATTAATCTTAGATCTTTTAATGGGGCACTACTTGGGAAGTGGTGGTGGGGAGGTTGACATATATAGGAAAGTCATTACACAAGCCTACTTCCGAAACGGTGATATCAGCCCGCTACTACAACCCCCAAGGAGGATCTCCTACTTCTGGAAAGTTATCCTTGACCAAAGGAACATAATTGACGTCGGGCGGGATAGTGATTAATCCGCGGGCTTACTAGAACAAAGTGGATCGCAAGGAAGACGATAAAGAAACCAGGAAGAACAAGAGAATACCTCTGAAGTTCAAACAAATTTCATTCAAACAAGAATGAAAAAAAAAGAAACTAGTCCACAAGCCGGACTAATAGCCTCAAAACCCTAGAATCTTCCAAAATCAGTAATTTTGTCGAAAACGGCAAAAGTATGAAATTATTAAAAATTCAAAATTAAAATCAAACTAAAAAGGCAGCAAAAATCCTTGAGAAAATCATAATCAAATCATGCCTCAAATCGGCATTTGAATTATTACTAAAAATAGCAAAATGAAAGATTAGTGGTACCCATGTGCGCATCGAGACGAGCTTTCTGGATTGGAGTTGAACGCACGAATTCGACACTTGTAGCTAAAGTTATAGTCAAAACACCAAACCACATCCAAAACTACCCCAATACAAGCTAGCTCGATCACTTCTTGCCTTTACGTCTATTTGCCACCTCATAGTATGCCAAAGCCTGCTTGGTCGAGTCAGATAACTCCGCATCATTTGACTTGGGCTCTCCGACATCAATAACCATAGCAAATATGAACGTATTAGTAGGAAGCGGACACACCACTACTGGTATGAAATTGGGTGGATGGACAAGCACGACACAACTTATTCCCAGATATACAACCACTAATGCTCAACGAAAACATCAGCATAGCAGAAACAAAACAACTACTAAAAGGGGGACATTTTCTACTTAAACAAGGTCCACTATCAAGGGAGGTTGGAGAACAACTAAGTAGCTTGTGCCAACACCTACAACAATGTATCAGTCGGGGACCAGACTCTAAAGAATAACGACTCACCTTGAACAGACAATTCAATGTCAAATCCCTATAAAGTTCCAAGATTGATAGAGGAATGTAGAGCCCACTGACAACCTTTTTTAGGAAGACCCCATGCCCTACGAAAGCCAAACTCTTCACCTGGCTAGCATAGTATGATAAGATCCTCACAATACAAAACTTAGTAAAGAGGAACTAGAAAAGAGAACGTACCAGATGCTACCTGTTGGATGATGTAGAGGAAACAATGACAAACTTACTCCTACAATGTACATACTCCCAATACATCTGGGACCAATTATGCAGTCTATTTAAAATGGGTAACCTCCTGATGCAGGAGGATTCGGGCTAGATGGTGCAGTTTGGTGTTTTGACCATAACTTTGGCTACAGGTGTCGGATTCCCGCGTTCAACCTCAATTCGGAAGCTAGTCTTAATGCGCATGTGGGGTCCACTCGGTGGACACGTTTTCTTCCCCAAATTTTGATGTTTTCCCCACGATATCTTCATTTTTTGATTTTTTTCTATTTTTAGTAATAATTAATCTGCCCAGTTAAGGCATGCTTTGATTTCGATTTGCTCTAGAATTTTGGTTGCTTGTTTAGTTTGACTTAAACTTTCAAATTGAATAATTTAAGATTTTTGTCAATTTTGACCAAAAAAATCTGAATATTGTGAGATTCTAGGGTTTTGAGGCAATTTAATCCGGCTTGTGGACTAGCTTCGGTTTTTGGTCTTTGATTAATGAAATTTCATTGAATTTTAGAGGTATTTATGCGGTTTTCCTTGGTTTTTCATTTTTTCTTTTCTTGCGATCCTAGGTTCCGGCTAGCCCGCAGGATAATCACTACCCCGTCCGACGTCACCTCCCCACTCAGATATAAGACCTATGGGGAAACTCCACAATCGTCAAACTATTGGCAATTGAAGAAGCCCATAAGGGGTGAAATATGGTGAAAATGGCAATAACTAGCTGGAGTGTATAATTAGAACAAAACAAGAAATATTCCACGCTAAACAACATGTTTACATGAAACTAATCCATCATATCGATTTCCTTATACTCTTTTTGTTTGATGCAGTTCATGCAACAAAAAAGCCAAAGTTGTTGACAATGAAATCCATCGTCAAGAGGAGCCTCAAATTCACTCATGACGAGGACCATCAACACCCACTTGACCTCGACATCGACTTTGACAATGAGGAGCCATAGAAGTAAGCCCAAGGGAACAAGGTCAACAAGGACCGCTGAGATGGGACTCCTACTTATCTCCTTACATTCGAAACCTTCATGTAAAATATATCCAACCCTCTTTGTAACATGGTTCACCAAAAAATAAGTTTTATTCTAATCAATGTAGTTTATCCACTTTTACATATAAAAAAGTCATTGAAAAAAAAAAAAATTTGTGTTAGATGAGGACCAACTTGAGGTGCCTTCTATAGTGTCGTGAAGGCACCACTGCTATGGGAAAACCAGCACCAAAAAAATTATAAACCAGCACCCAACCCCCATCCTAGGAGGCACCCCACGGTCACGGTAGCATAGCATTTCTACCAACTTGACTGCATTTGAAATACTGTTTTTATATTAAAAAACCTTTATATAAAATTTTAAACAATAAATAAAAATTAGATAGCTATACTAATTTTATCACCTAAATTTTCTTAATATAATTTGATAATATCAATAATGAATTATTTATATATAAATATTTTTAAAAATCTTAAGCTCTCTTTAAAAAATAAATAGAATTAGAAATTTCATAACTAATTCATCCTCCTAAATTTTTAAAAATAAAATAAATATTAGGTTTTATATTAAAGTTAATTTCTCATTAAAAATATTAAATTAATTAAAATATATGTTTACAAATAGTAATAATTAATTATTCATCCTTTAAATAGTGCCCAAATATATGTTTACTATTTGATACTATTTGATACTATTAATCTCCGGCACTATTTGATACTATTTAATAGTATTTTTGGTGTGTGTGAGAAATAGTATCAAATAGTGCCGGAGATTAATAGAGAATTTGCCCTTACAAATATGAAAATTAGCTATTAAATTATCAAATCTACTATCATATCCTTAAGATTTTCAAAATTATTTTTAATGTTTTTAACTTTGTATTAACTTTTAACAGGAGAATCTAATTTAAAAAATTTTAAACAAATTTAAAGTTATTGATTTTATAGGAGTATAAAACACAAAATAAGATTGTATTATGATGGAGGTTCATCAATGCTGCAATGCAATGCTTGTATAAACGAGAGAGAGTGAGAGAAGACATGCATGCTCTTGAAACTTTGCCATGTGTTGTCACATCTATGAAGGAAGTGGTGATGATGGGCAGAGCAAAAGGAGCATAACTTTTTACAGGGATCTACTGTGCAGTAGTAGTAGTATGATTACACCTTGCTAAACCCTATGTAGTGTATAAATCTCGTGATCTTTTGAAAGTGAAGAGACCTTACTTAGTTCTATACCACTGTCATCCCTTTTCTTTTTCCAAGTGCTTGCATGCATGCCTCTGCATGTCTACCTGTGTCACCATGCAAGCTTCTTCTTGGCTCACGTAACTTTGTTGACCGGTAACCAAGAGCTAGCATCTACTTAATTGGGAGAGTAAAGAAGTTCATATATATATATATATATATATATAGCCAATCATCTCTTTTCAGAAATTTTTTCTTCTTTCTTTCACTTCACATCTCAATGGTGAATGTTATGATGCCATATATGATATATTCCTAGAACTACAGCTTAATAAACTCCTTCAATTCATCATCTTCACTTAAGAAAGAAGTTAGTTCATTGAGATGATTAGCTAAACTTCAATGAGATCAAATTAATAACAATAATTATATATATAGATATTGTAATAAAACAATGTCAAGTGAATGAGTGTGAGGAGGATTAAATTAAAAGCATTAATGGAGAGGAGGAGAAAGAAGGTTTGATATTGAGCCAGATATATCATGGCCTATTTATTAACAGTCCTGTATATGTTTCCAAAGAAGCACAAGTCAAGTAGTCAACAGAGGTGAGACCAGTCCTCAACCAAACCTTTCTGAGTTATAAGTTGCGTGACAAAGAGATAAGAGATCATGTGTGTAATATTTGGTGATGTGCAAGAACATAACAGCACAATCCCACTCTCATCCTTTTTGTAGTACTTTGTCTACACACTTCGAAACCACACACAATCACCCATTTGCTTTCCATTTATTGCCAAGGATTCACTCTCTTAATTGGGTGTCTGGTTTTGTTGCTACTCCATGTGAGGTTGGCTCATCGTTAGCTTTTTCTTGGTTACAGTGACTCAAACATACATTTGGGAATGTCAGTCAGTCCACCTTTCCTTCCCATCTCATCACATTCAATTCTCCTTCTCTTCCCTCTCTGCTCCTCTCCTATATAAATTCACTTCCATCCTTCCCTTTCCTGCATGCTTTCAAATCCATTTGATCTCTGAGTGAGTGAGAAGAGAACGGAAGAGAAGAAGAGATGTATGTTGCTGCTGGTTTGTGGTTTGGACCTCAGTGGTGGTACAAGAGGAGATGGAAGGAGCAAGATTTGAGTTTTATTAAGTGCAATTGGTGCTATCTTTACTGAGCTTCTCCCTGTTCTTCTCTCTTTCTCTATCTATTTCCCTTTTTTTGTATTTTTTCTTCTTGCCAAGTTTTTTCTTGACCTTGCAAGACTTTTTCTGTGTAAGATCACAATCACGGCTGCACTCTACTCCACTTTGCACCATGTATTGTGATCTTACTCTTGCCAATCCTCCCATGATTTCCTTCAGGTCTATCCCTCCAGAGCTTGTGATGATATATATCAGAAACATTTATTTAATGTACTAAAGTTTCAGTTGTAATGGAATTCTGTCTAATGTGCCTAAAGTGCTCCAATTGAAAAGTTCTGAGTCTTCTCACTCAGAAGTCACTGTGATGATCATATGTCTGCTAGCTGTATCTGCATCTTAATAACAAGTTTGATGAATTTAACTTCAAGCTCAAGCTTTTACTGTGGAGATGCAGTGTTCAAACTGTTGAAGGATAATTGTAAGTAATGTTTAAGCTTGAAGAAAGGATGATTAAGATTTCTCATTAATTGTTGCTTAGTACATATAGAGTTCATTAACCTTGTTATTCAACACTCGATCCCAACAGATTAAAACTTTGGAGTTTCATGAACAAAAAGAATCAACAGTGTTGTGAGATGATAATCAGTGTCTCCAAATTAGTGCCAACTTGTGACATTGAAGTTATTTCTTTTGTTCTTTATCAAAAAGATAAACTTATATTTCTTTTGATATTTATGTTAGACTCTTTAAAACATGGCTTTCCATTTGGTCACAAAATGGCCCAACTTTGCATGCACGTTTGGTTTTCTAACCACCAAAACTCACAAAGAACTCCCTCATTCAAGTCTTCCATCTCTTGAATGAGGACGGAAATGTAGTTTGTAGACTTCCAATTGAGTTCATCTAGTTGCTAAACAGTGATGAGGAAAGAGTAAAAAGATGGAAGAGTGTAATGCAATGATATTCAAGCAAGTTTGATATAAATTAATGGGAAGGGAGTGCTTAGTTTTCAAGAATGCCAAGTGTAAGATGTTCTAAAAAGCAAAAATAATTTAGACCTGAAAGAGATTATCAGAATTATTTTGACGTCATTCTTGACATTCTTCATTTTGATTGTTCAGCTTATTGATTTATCTATTTATTTTTAATAAAATATTAAGAGAGTAAAACTAAGTGGCCAAATTTAACTGTAAGAGTAGCTATGTTTTAATCAAAACAACCACTTACGAAACAAAATATCATTCAAATTCAATTTTTTTTTTATAAATATAACTAAGACTTAGTAAATTTTCTAATATGTAATCTTAAGAAATTTATCGAATAAAAAATTAATAAAATAAATATATGGCCTTAAAATCTTTTCATCATCAAACCCACCAATGCGTTAGTACATAAATTGTCTTTTTTTCTTATAAACCAGGATTCGATGAAAACACCAACTTTAACTCCTATTTTAGAAGCCGTCATGTCGGCTTTAACTTTAATTTATTTAGTTTACAATATTAATTTGAGATTATTATTATTATTATTATTATTATTATTATTATTATTATTATTATAGGTAATTCAGTATTTATTCTTTAAATAGTGAACTATTTGTCGTGGGGTCTTTTAGAGGTGTTGTTTATTATTATTTTTTTTAGGTGATTGTGAGCAGGGACCTTAAGATAATTTGTCCTTATTATTATTATTATTATGCTAACCTACATGAATAAAAAAACAAATTATTATGATGTCGTAAAATGATACATTCCTCAGTTCATGTTTAATCAAAATTAAATATAAATCAAATGATAAACTTTTAAATAAGTTTCGTATATGAAATCTTTATAAAAATTAAATTTACTAAATAAAAATATATAATATTAAAATCTTTCCGTCCACAAACTCATCAATAGATTAATTTCTAAATTGGTTTTTTAAAAGAAATATAAACTGCCATTTAAAACAATACCTGACTCCTATTTTAGAGAACAACATGTTGCCGTGGATATAGAGAGAGAAGACAGAACACGGCGGCACAACGGCACCGCATCAACTATGGTGGTGATCACCGGAGAGGAAAGACAGACAACGGCGGGGCAACTAAGTCCACCCTCGGGGAATGGTAGCACACAGGGATGAGGAGCCTAGGACTCTCATACGCTAGAGCTGTGAGAGGACAGTCAAAGCAGGCGCATTCCAATCTGGCTCCAACGACTCCAACAACACCAATGATTTCTCCAGTGGACAATAAATGGACCAAGGTCCATTTCAAAAGATGGCAGAGAAGAAGCTCGATTCATCGATGATCGAAACCGGGATAGAGGTCCCCCGCGACCATCCACACATCCTCGGTCTAGCCGAGGGGTGTGGATAGTGCCTATAAGGAGGCCATAGGGCAATGGAATGTCGACATGTGATTACGTGTTGCACTTGTTGGGAGGTCGACCAGCACTTGTTAGGAGGTCGACCACTGAGGAGCAAGCTATCAATGACCACCTGATAGGCGATAGAGAGGTATGACAACACCAAAATACACCTCGATTATCGAAAACCTCGTCGGAGGCACTGGAAGATGAGGAAAAACACTTCCTCTCGCTTTGTTGAACAACGAGATGCTTAAGGGCATGAAGGAGATGCACAAATACACGATCACAACTGTGGAGAGAGTCCAAGAGAGGGTGATTACTGGGCAATGAATCGCAGTGGCGCTAGTAGAAATCTGTGTTGAAGAATGGAGCTGGGGTGCGAAGTGCTTCAGAGACGGTTGGTTTCTCATTGCCTGTCCATCACCAAAGGTGGCAAGGCAACTTGAAGCTCAGGGCTTGTGAATTGCTCGAATTCAACTTTTGGTGAAATCCATGGTCGTTAGACCTTTGGAACCTAGAGAAAAATGATGGAGTTACTCGCTAGGTCGAAATTCAGTGCCTTCCTTACTTTTGTTGGCAAAGAGAAACAGTTTCAAGGATCTTAAAACCAGTTGGGGAGCTGATACAAGAGGATGGATGGGGCGACCACTACACCGACGATGCACGGGCGGTCATATCCATAGGAAGGAAAGGAGTTTACCCTACTCGATTATCTGAAATATTAGGGAATCGAAAAACATACAGTATAAGTCATCTTGGAGGCTGGACAAGAGTAACTACCCTGGGGTTGCTGGAGCACCGGGAAAAGGAAGAAGGAGAGAGACAACGGCAGTAGGCTTTGATCAAATAAATCTCCTCAAAGGCATGATGGAGAGGAACAACAGGAACTCCGACGCACAATGAAGGGGAAGATAGTCACATTCTAGCCTGAGAAACCTCCGACGAAGATGGTCTCCGGGAATCATCATACGAGAACAAGGAGATGCAAAAAAGAGACCAGCGATCATCAAGAAGACACAACGGTCCCCAGGGCCAGAACCATCCTCGGACCGCCGTACCAGGGCGTTGAGAGGGTGGTGTAGGGATGGCAAGCTTTGTACACAACCCCTGTTGCTATCGGCGCTAGAACAGGGGACGTACAAGGACATGTTTCATCCTTAGAGTGGAGCAATATGGAGAGAAGCGGGCCCACGACTGAGGTGGTTGATGACTCAGCGAGTCGATTACACACAGTTGGCGTGAGACCAGGAAGAAGATGCATAGGGTGAGGAATTGTTTAGTGACGCATGGACATGAACCAGTCCCTTAGAAAAGGACTCAATTAGCACTGATGTGGCAGGGCCCCACAGTGCCTTAGCCAATCTAAGGTTGCCGACTAGAGCCCAAAAAGCACCAGTAGCAAAGCACACCCCGTAGTGACCGCTCAATGCATACCTGCCAACCAGACACACACATGAGTCCTTGGTGGGCCTTACAGAGGCACAACAGACAAGGAAGAGGCTTCAGGGGCAGGACGAACGGGTCGGGTACCAATCTTGCCCAAGCCCAGCGACCACCTATACAATCGGCTCAATAGACATTCAGCCCACTAAACCCTATTCTACTATATAGTGAAGAAAATGAAAGCCCAATAGAGAATGTAAATCAAGATATGGACAAAGGTTTGAATTTTAATGAAGAGTAGGGCAAACAAAAAGCCCAATCAACCTTATAGGGTTATAGCCCCAAAGCAAGAACATGATATATAAAACCTAATACACACTGGAACAAGGCTTGGTCTAGACCTAAGTAAAGTGGCAATAAGATTCTTAAACAGGGCTTGCAACCTGATCAGACGATGCATGAGCCATCATAACGAGGAGCAATCCTCAAAACATCGAAACACAAATCACTGACTCACAAACCACTGGAACCTCCAAAGATGAATGATAAGTGCATGATCATATGCATTTTACTTGTCTTTTGGCATATATTTCTCTATTTTTGTACTCTATTGGGGTATTTTGTTGTTATTGAACAGGTAAAAGGTTCCCAGGACAGAAGAATAGAAAATCGAATCAATTCGGAGCAAAAAGAGCTGAAAAGACATATTCTAGAAAAGAGTGTTAGCTCGTAAATAAGAGCTATTTGGAGAGCTTAATATATGATAACCAGATTAGGGTTAATCAATTTGAAATTGGAAGGGGTGCTCTATGACAAATGAGTAAAAAAGATAGAGAAGGAGATAGGGTTGTGAGCATTATGAATGAGTTGCAGAAATAAAAATTTTATTACAAGAGCTACAGAACTCTAAAGTCGATCTGCACCGTTTAGATTGAAGAAAAAGGAGTCAAAAACACCCAGTTAAAATTTCAGGTCAATCCAAGGTAAAATGGTCATCCGATTAAACTTTTGATGAAGACTATGCATACTTGAAAATGTGAGACGCGTTGCTCAGAAAAGAGCACGGCCCAAGCATGTGCGTGCTGATCCTAGAACTTAGGTTTTTGATGATTTCTCAGAGCACAACCCGAGCACGCTTCATCTGCCCAAAGCCTTGTCATCGCTTTACTAAGGTAAATGCTTTCATATCCCATTCCCTAACATTCCCAATGCATCTCTTCCTTTGGGATTTAAATCAAAGCAAATGTCCCTAAACCTCAATAATTACTTGATGTTGAATTGCTCTCTATTCAAGACTTAAAACAAGACTGAGTCCTATTCATGAAAATATCAAAGATATCAATATGCAAGAAATAATTTGATGTACCTCAATGGTGCCAACAACATACTCAGATAAAACTGCAATGACGACAGTCATCCCGATCAACCAAGCCAAAGCACTGGCAAATCCCATTGCTGGTGCATCTTCAGATACAACATCATCATTTTCATCTTCCTACAAAGAATTCACCAAACGATGTTAGACATTGTTTCAATTAACAAATTGATTAACATAACCAGGGAATATGTGCATTGGTTTACAAGAATGGAAATTCTGTTTCCATCACACAACACACAAAAAGCCCTCCTCAAGACATAACCAAGTTTGAGTATCTCGTATTGATTCAAACTAATTTATTCAACCAGGAATTTTTTTTTTATTTTTTATCAAGTCAAATCAATCATTTTATACAAGGTATAACTGAATGAAGAAAAACTATCATATTATAAACAAAGGGAATTACATGCTAGCGAGTGACATAAAACTAATAAGATACCTCCTGGGACTCAAAGAGCCGGCGGTGAGTCTTGAGTTGAAAGAAGAGATAGGCAACATAGGCAACAAGCATGACGATGCTACAGGCGCGCGACAGCACCAGTGTGGGCTCGGTTGTTGTGTAATAGGGTTTGATAAACTTCGTTCAAGAGGGAGAACAGAGCATGTATTAGAGAGAGGATAGCTCATTAGTGTGGAGGTAATTTTGAAAGCTTTTATTTAATCAAAAGTATGGGTTTCTCTGTGATTAGTGTGTGTGTTCAGAAACATGAGAAGGGTTGTTGAATTTCTGTGAGATAGCTATAGGGTAATGCATAGTTGGTGATTGCATGCAAAGCTTTGAGGGTTGTGATCTGTTGATGGAGCAGTACACATGTGTAGGAATGAGGTGGAGAAAAACCTTGTGTCTATGTGTGTAGGCATAGTCATTCAATGGTTGTTTGCATGAGTTCTCTCTAGTATGCATGCATGAACCTTGTAAATTGCATGAGATTAGTGGCATGCGTTAGAAAGATGATGGTGTGGAGGTGATGGTGGTACTTCACTATTTAATTCTCAACATTGGAATTTATGAAACATGGTATAGGATATGGTTAGGTGATGATAGGTTAGTAGCTTGGTCACTTGACTTACACTTGGTGGGTTTAATCAAGGTAAAACTAGTTAGTGGGCTCGACCCACATGTCAATGGGGCACATTCAGGAGTTAACCATGACTCTAGTGGGTCTGGGCTCTAACAATGGGCCGGGTTCAAAAGACCCTTAAGTAAACAAACAAACCATCTAGATTGGGTTAGGTGTTGGTGGGCCTTCGGCCCAGTGGATATGTATAAAGATAATTAGTTATCTAGTGCTGGGAAAAGTGCTAAGATATAATTCCGGTTATTACCAGATATTGACGTAGAGCGCTGAGTTACGTCAGGAGGGACACTGATCAATCGAGTAGATCTTCGATAGAGGTAAGTTACTCTTGCCTAGTTCCCACTTTATGTTTGAGTGTTATTGGTTTTGTTGTTACCATGTTATTGTTTGGGCTTGCGCATACATATATGTTCTCCTGCTTTGTTTGATTTCTATTTTCCATGATAGTGTATGCATGTTGATATGTTGGCATTCATTTATGTGTGCTTATGATTGCTGAGTATGTCTACCTGTTGACTGGCACATGGCCGTGGAAACACGTGAGCCTGTACGTTGGCTGGGTAAGTGTACGTCAGTTGTTCTTGTAACTTCTTCCGCCTGGTTCAGTGGAGTGTGGCTTCGGTGAAGTGTTCAGGGATGAGGACACCCTAGCGTTCTGATGGTCCATGCCAGGGGGATGATACTCTGGCCGTCCAGCCCATCAGTAGGACGATTTGCTGACCGTGTCGACACATAGGAGAGGTAGGGCTACCGACTTCAGACTGGATGGTCCTTTCCAGCTAAGGCAGATGTTGCTAACCTGGGGATGTTTGAGAGTCTTCTTTGGATTACTCTTTAGAGCTTGAGGCTGTAGTGTGGTTAGGAGTCCCTACCGTTGATAATCCCTTGTGGTAGGTTTGAGACTCCCAGATGTTGCTTGGCGTGGGACTGTGGTCCCCACATGTTTGACTAAGTTATGTGATTGATTTGCTCATTCTTGACTTATCTTACTGTTTATTACGTGACTTCTTTGTGTTCCTTGCGAGGGTGCTTACTGAGCTTTCCTTCCGAAAACTCATCCACTTGTTCTCACTTTTTGTTCAGATCCTGAGGAGTAACTGACTCGGACTCAGGAGCGGAATGAGAGTTAGAACACTATTGCGGAGGTCTGAGAACCTCCTATTTAATTTGAGAGTGAGATTATGTTATGTAGAACCCTTGAAGGGTCTTGACATTTGTAGAGTGCCTATACCCTTATATTTTATTTTCCGTTGTAGACTCTGATCTATTTTATTATGTTTATTTGGATTTTCCGTTGTTTATTTGTTGTATGTTCATGATTACTTAGGCCTTGTATTCGAGTGGGGCTTGTCTCCACTTAGATACAGCCGATCTGCTCACATGCTCGAGGCCCAAGATCTGTGTCAGGGGCGTGAAAAAAATGGTGGTGAAGAAGCATTAAAGGCGAGTTAGGCCTATGGAATGGTGATGCTTGCGGCCACAAACTCCAGAGACAACAATCTAAATTGTTCTGCAAACCCCTAAGGAGAAGATCACCGTTTTGGAGAGACATATCTGAACATAGAGATAGCACCCTAACAAACATTGTTGTTGACGCGTGCAAGGGATCACACACAAATTGTTGGTTGGATTGCTGGATAGACGACCAAGCTCCAATAAAAACCTTCCTAGACTTATACTGTATGATCTAAAAAAAATATCCGACTATAGAAGAGGCATACCAACAACTACAAAACGACACAATTATTATCAAACCGGGACCCCTCGCCCAAGAGGGAACACAACAGCTCAATACCCTCCAACACCACATCATGCGGAGGGGTGATCAACAATAGGATACCTGCCTATGGAAACTCACGACAAATAGACTATTCTCAGTCAAATCCCTGTACTCTTTCCAGGTGGATGAAGGCCTACAATGTCTAATAGGAGCCAAATTTTGGAAAATCCCATGCCCCTCCCCTTCCACCCCCAGGGGTTAAATACTTTGCATGGTTTGCTTGGGATGACAAAATCATAACCCTACAAAACTTAGCCAAAATAAAATGGGAGAAGGAAAGAACCAGCTGCTATTTATGTGAGTTGGAGGCAAAAATGGCAACACTTATACTATTTCAATACCCCTACTCGACCAACATATGGAAACACTATTGCATCATGTTCGCCCTAAGGGGGCAACCGACAAACATCAAGGGCATAACTCCTTTTCCAAGAAAGTGGAAAAAATGTGTCGGTTGTGGTAGGACATGGTGGTGATGGTGATAACCTGGAGTGTATGAATGGAAAGAAACAGAAGATGCTTCCATAACAAACAAGTTGTTCTTAAGAAACTAATATGTACTATTGATTTCCTCACACTCTCCTGATTTGATGCAACCCTCCAGCCAAAGGATCGAAACTGCAAACGATAGAGTTGATAGATAAAAGAAGTTAGAAAGATCATCCATAAGGACCATCCAATGCGGACTTCATCGATGACGAGAACCCAACCTAGGCGCACCTACCTGGAGGGGATGGTTAACAAAAGCAACCCACATAGGACGCTCCATGAATATTAAAGCCTAATGGATCTCATCTAATATTGAATTAATGTAACGCTAAATCATTGGAATCATTGGACCATGAGACTTTATTAATGAATGTGGTTTATTCACTTTATCAATATATATATATATATATATATATATATATGCTCTAAATATCGGCTTTAACTTAAACTTGATTAGTTTTACAATTTAAAATTATTTTATAATTTTAATTTTTATACTATTTATAATTAAAAAAAACCACCCAAAAAGGTCATGACAGATGAGGAGTAAACCGACCTCATTGTCTTGTTTATAGATAGCATATGATATGGAACTATTAATACATTATTTAAATTAAAAAGAAAAGAGCTAACGTCAAATTAAGAATTATAAAACAAAAAATGATAGACAAGATCATGAGGTTGGCTCGAGGACAAATCATTCGTGTTTATAGTGTGATGCAAGATATTTAATTATTCTCTCAATCAAATCATTTTAAAAAAGACAACAAAAACTTAGTATTGACGTGATCATTTTGGTTTGTAGCTAGTTAAATGATACAAACTCAATTAAATACAATTAAACTTATAATTATGCTAGAATTATGTTTTTTATCCTTTTTAATATAAGCAATTATATAAATCTTATATATATTTCCATCCGGAAAGAATTACATTTATCAACCTTATTTTATTCTTGAACAATATGCAATTTCTATTTTTTGAGATTATGTAAAATTTCGAATGTTGTTTTGTCTTGCTCTCAGATGTTTTTAAAAAACATTAATAAAATAAAATTAATAGTATTGATTATGAATTTTAATTGAGAGTACTTTTGGAGTAGTTTTTTTTCTAAAAAAAATCTTTGATAATTTTTTTCCAAATAAAATGAATAAACTATATTTTATTTATATTTACGGTTAGTATATATTATATATAAGAGAGCAATACTACGATACATGGGTGTACGCATAATCTATCCTTGATATGGTATGTTGGAGTCGGTAAACTCATTCTTCTTTGCATTAATGACTTTGTTGATGGCTGGTAGCTTTTTTTTTTTTTTTGGGTAATATAAGCGGCAAACCGCTAAGAAATCAAGGGCGTGCACAAGCCTCAACAGGGTGGAGCATCGCACACATGAGCGCTGGGACCACACGCCACAACCAGAACCAGTTATGGTTGGTAGCTTTGGTTGTTTGGATAGTGAGCCACATCAAAGCCGTAGCATGTTTTAATTTCCGGTTGCAATTATTTGACATGGGGGCTTATATTTGCACTAATGTAACTAAGGTAGCATTTGGTTAGATATAATCTCAAATACATGGATTTCCAATTATAATGTGTTTGCAAATATCTAGTTTTCAAAATACAATAAATGCAAATCTGTTAGTGTTTTGTTAGATGTAATTGAGAATCCCGATTATAATATTTTGTACTTGGTTGGAAGGATTTGAAAATTTGGATTTGAAAAACTAGAGAGTAAATCCAAATTTTGGATTTCGGATTACGCCGGTGGAATTAAATCCAAATCCTGGATTTCAGATTACGCTCGATTTGGGTGTAATTCGAAATCTTTTATCTAAAGTATTTTCAAATATATTGAGTTTTGAAACCCCTCAAACTAAACATTAGCTTATGAAAATCTGGTATTTTGAATCACATGTAACCCAAAATCCGCTCAACTAAACACCACCTAAATGACAAATTCTTACAATTATGCCAGCAATGAAAAATTGTATTTTACAATAATTCTGAAATTAAACGTGTTTGGCCTGAAATAATACAACAATGGTTGTTGACCTTCCAGTGTGTGAGAGATGGAAAAGGAGTACATCAATTATAAAATTTAATCTTGAAATTGATACCAGTTGTAAGGAAAAGCAAAGAGTGGCATTGAAGATGGCTACACATTTCAATGTCCACAAGGAACCCAAAGCCCCAGAAGACTTGGAAAACAAGACCTAGGAACCACCCCGTTTTGCTTGGTCCATGCCTTCCTCTTTTGAAGGCACAAATTGTGAGAGACATCATGAATCCCAATGTCTTCTTCTCTCCTCCTGCTCAAACCCTCCAAATTATTACTCAACTCTCACACTAGAATAGAAGAAGAAGAAGAAGATCAAAAGTAATAAAGAATGCAGCTATGAAGCTTGCATGGTGGAGGAATTCAATGCTGCACATGGTATCTGGAAAGTCAAATAGAAGAAGATTAGAAGCTTTTTTTTTGTTTTTGTTTTTTTGTTTTTTTGGTTTCTCTCTCTCTCTCTTCTTTCTCTCTCTTAACTCACCATTCAATGCCATTTACCACCTTACCATCCTTAGCTCCATCGCCATCAATTCCTTCATTTCCATTTGCACCACTTTTCATTGCATTTACTCCATGAAAACAGCTCCTCATCTTCTCCTCTTTGATCTCATAAAGATGGCTTCTTGCAGGGGAGGAGGAAAACCATGGAGTCACAACTAAGATCTGGTGAGGTTTCTCCCTGTTTCTCTTCTCTGTTTACGTTTCTTTGATGGAATTATGAGTCTTGGAAAGCCACCATTACCATTCTTCCAAATCTTATCATCATCACCACCACCACCACCACCACCACCACCTTTATCTCCACCACCACCACCTTTCAGTGCTCCAGAAAGCAGTATAGAAAGCAAGATCAGTCCAAGCGTTCTACTCATCACTGTCATCCTAGCTGTGATCTTCTTCATCTCTGGTTTGGTTCATCTCCTTGTTAGATACCTTCTCAGGCCTATCAACAGGGAACCAGAAGAGCCTGAGAATGTGACAATCCTTCAAGGCCAGCTCCAGCAGCTGTTCCACCTCCATGATGCAGGAGTGGACCAGTCCTACATAGACACTCTGCCAATCTTTCTCTACAAAGCCATCATAGGCTTGAAGGATCCTTTTGATTGTGCTGTTTGCTTGTGTGAGTTTGAGGGTGATGACAAGCTGAGGCTTCTCCCCAAGTGTAGCCATGCATTCCACCTTGAATGCATTGATACCTGGTTGCTGTCTCACTCCACCTGCCCCCTTTGCAGGAGGAGTCTCCTTCCTGACTTGTCCCCGAGTTGCAGTCCTATGGTTCTGGTTCTTGAATCTGGTAGTGAGAGCTCTAGAGAACTTGGTTCAGAAAGGGGAGAGCTTGGAGATGAGGAATTGAGGACTTCCCTCGGTGATGTTCATGTAACTCAGAAACAAGCTGAAACTGGGGTGGAGGAAGAGGTGGTTTCAGAGGAGAAGGTGGTGACAGTGAAGCTCGGAAAGTTTAGAAATGTGGAAGCTAATGGAGGTGGAGATGGAGGTGAAGGTAGTAGTAATGACAATAGGATTAATTTGGATCAAAGGAGGTGTTTTTCTATGGGCTCGTTTGAGTATGTAATGAATGAGAGTTCATTGCTGCGAGTGTCCATCAAACCAAGCAAGAAGAAGCCGGAAATTCAGAAACCCGGCCACCGGGGGGCGATGTCCGAATGTGATTGCCATTCAAGGAGAGAAGGCTTCAAAGGTTTTGATTCATCAAGGAGTTTTGAATCCATTCCTGGTAATCCTGGAGATGTTGTTGGCAGCAGTAATCTGCAGAAAAAAGAAAGCTTTTCAATTTCGAAAATCTGGCTTCGACAGAAGAAGAAAAGTTCAGTCTCTGGTGATGGTTCGACCCGGGCATTCTCCTTTAGGTTGTCGTTGGGTAGAGGAATCAGTGGTGATTCGAAGATGAAGAGCAGCATGAGCCCGAGGACTGTTTCGGAGGTTGATGCTTGGGAGAAGAGTGGGAGTGAGTTTGGTTTGGATGTAGAGATTGGAAGCAGTAATCCTGGTGTTGTATCAAGGGCTGAAGAGACTCCTTCATTTGCTAGGAGGACATTGTTATGGTTAGGAGGAAGGCCAAACAAGGTAGTGAACCATGTCTGAAACCAGAGTCCCAAATTTTGGAAATTGAGGATAATCAGCAGAAATGTTGCTGCTTTTCTGATTATTTCTGCATTGGTTCTGATTGTTTCTGCAGCAACAGAAAAGATTAAAAAGTTAAACAGTCCACTTCATTTTGATTGCTGAAAACCAATTTGAAAAAGGCTATGCTTTTCTGATTATTTCTGCATCAACAGGAAAGATTAATTCACATCCTTTTGATGGCTGAAGATCAATCTGATAATGAAGACAATGGTACTTTTTCTGATCATCTCTTCATTGTTGCTGATTGACAGAAAAGATTTAAATTGCAGTAATACTCTTCTTCATTTTGGTCCCTGAAATCCAAGTTGATAATAAGGACAATGTGACTCTGAAAGGTGGAATGTATCATTTAATGCGTGAAAAACTTAGGTTGATTAGAGAGGAGCTCATGTGATGCAGTGGAGGACCACATACAATGCCTTCAAACTTCAAATGTCTTGCCACTTATTTGCTTGTGTTGTTTGGGTTTATTTTCTCTTTTCACTTTCATGCATGACCAATTCCATTTTCAATAAACTCTCCAACGTGTATATAAAATATGAATGGATTGGATCAACCTAGACATGAAAAACCATAAAAATATAGTGGTGGTTGATGTTTTGATGCTAAAATAGATTGCCTCCTACCAGCTACTATGGTTGTCTTCATATAATTGTCCTTTTTCCACTCATCAACTTTCTCTCCTTTTCCTTCACCCTCTTTCTAGGACAAATACAAATGCCTTCACCTGTTTGTTTATCTGCTCGTAAGACTCTTTGTCTTTGGCTTTGAAGTCATGGTATTCTAGAGAAAAGAAAACCAAAAAATAAATTAATAAATTGTTAACGTGAATGATTGCTAGTTCTAAAGGTCAATTTAGAGTGAGAATTTGATTGAAAACCAACAGGAAGAAAGGGACCAGGCTTGCTCTGTCTCTTGAGTCTTAACTAGGGTCCCTACGGACTTAATTTTGTATGTACCCATTGTATTGTTCATATCCAAAAGTGCCAAATTGGAGAAAGGTGAGTCGATTCAGGAGACCCTACTTCAACCACTTAGTTGGCAGAAAGTCTAATCAACCTAACTCTACTTTTTTACAGACACAAACACAAACACACTCTCTCTCCTCCCTAATTGCATCACATATAGAGGCAAACTTTGTCAATGTATGGTTATTGAAAAAATGAAGGACAAATACAAACTCAACTAAGGATTTGAGATCTCCAAAAAAACCTAGAAGAGAGGGATAACCCTATTTCCTCTTTTTTTTAAGAATTAAAGTCATTTTTGGTTCTTATGCTTTAACTCAATGTTCATTTTCATTCTAGTATTTTAAAAATCTTCGATGTGGTCCTTCTACTTTGGGGTTTATGTTCAAATACGTCTCTGGTGCTGACGTGGAAGCATAGGTGGCATACAAACTGAATATAGTTAATTTTTTATTCTAGGATGCATGCCATATCATCATTAAAAAAATTAGTTTATTTGAAATCCATTTTATCATGCCATGTCAGTATGCCATGACATCCTAACCTTGCCACGTAAGCCGCCACATCAAAAATACTAGCCACATATCCTGCCACGTCAACACTAGAGACGTATTCGAACAAAAACCCCAAAGTACATGAACCGTATCGAAGATTTTTAAAGTACAAGGACGAAAATGAACATTGGATCAAAGCAAAAGGACCAAAACTAGGGTTTATCCTATTTTTTATTTTTTATTTTTTATTATTGTTTTCCAATACAAGTCTTGCCACTCGGTGCCTTCTACAGTGCCATGAAGGCATCCATGCTGTGCAACAACACGCACGTGGGCTCATTCCCGTGTGGGGTTGGTAGTCTTGGGCGGTAAAAAGAGGTGCACCAAATGAAGCCTGGGGTAACGTACTATACGTGCCCTAAGGTGGAAAAAGAGTCCGCACTGATTGAAACCCTCGATAGTCCGACCCCCTGCGCTCGCCCTATCTTTGATATCCTACGGGGGGCGCTTGTCGCCTAGTTCAAAAAAAAAAAAAAAAAAAAAAACTATAAACCAGCACCTACAGCTACCCTAGTGGGCATCCCAAATTACGTTACCATGGCTTAAAACCCACGGTAGCATAGAATTACCCTTTCGACTCACCCTAACAAACAAACAAAAATGGAGACTTTACAAGCATTCCCTCTACTTTTTCTAAGACATTACAGAAATTTAAGCTATAGTTCTAGATGGATCATTTCCAGGTGATAAAGATAAAAGAACAGTGATTTCTCTATCAAACAGTGATGAGTAATTCCACAGTGAAATCCTTCAAATTTGTTTTTTGTGGTAACACAAAAAAGATGTGCCTGCTCATAAATGTGGTAGGAACAAGAAGATTTTCCGGTTGTCTTGAAAGCTAACACACATCCTCTTACAATGACTTCAGTGGTAGAGATCATACAGCAAATTGTAGAGAAACAAGAAAGTAAAGTTAATAGTTGTTGAATGGTGCCCTCCTTAAATGACCTGAAAGGGATTTGTTAGCCCTCAGAGAAGAATGAGGTCCAAATCCATCAACCACCTGTGAAATCTTTTTCAAAGAAATTAAAGGTTTTGCACCTGAGGTTATAAATCTATTGAGTTAAACAGAGAAGAGTGTCTTATAAAAAATACAGGAGATTTTACAGAACAGAAAGTGACAAACATGTTCAAACCTCATTAATTTGGTGCTTCAATCCTCCACAAACTGTACTTTGGCTCCAATTGGACATGATAGAGCCAAAACAGTGGTTTCTGCAGTTTTCTTAATAGCACCAGAAATATTCTTCCCGTGGGACAGGCAGAATTGGAATCATCCAGGTAACAACATGACAATCCCATCTTGATTGAATGGACATTAAATAAATAATTAACAACTCAAAATAATGCATAATGAGTTGGCCCTTTTGGATGTTTTCATATGGTAGTCATAGACAGAAGAAGAAACGATCCAGTCAAAATGTGCAACTGATATTGTAGTTGATGAATCTGGGAAAGAATAAGAGCAGAAAATTTCATTCAGAATGTCATATGACCATCCTGTTTGATCTACACTTGATTTTGATTTCAGTAGTGCATATTTGATTACACACTCAAAACTTGAGAAAGTACAAGTAGAACATCGACTCTTTGCTGTCATATCAAATGGAATCAGTAAAAGATGTTCACATCTCAAGAATAAGACACGACAGTAATTTCTAATTAATTAGCAGGGAAAAACCATAACAGAAGCAGCAAATGATACAATTTCTTCTGAGGTTCAATCCATAATCAACATGGTCACGAGCAATAAGGTGAACCAAGTACTTCTGCCTCAACAAGGGCTTTCTCAGGTAACAAAATTCTGAAAACAGAGTAATGGTGGTTCAAGCTTTTCTCCCCCTGGAGCCTGTGTACACTGCCCAGAGCACCATCATTTGGATTCGGGAAGGCATAGAAAATGCGTCGGATTCTTTGATGAACAAGAGCCATTGCACACCTTCAAAAGACAACCGCATATAGACAATGAAGTGAGTGATGTTCAAATATGACACTAACGGTCAAACACAAGAAGCAAATAAGATGAGAGGCAGTGTATAGGAAATCAATCATCTGGAGAGATCTAATTGAAGGAAAACAACTGGAGAGAGCTAATTGAAGTTTATGGTTACTAATGTACTAGATAATGATTGGTAACTCACATTGTACATGGCTCCCAAACAAGGAAAATGTCAAAACCAGTGCATAAATAAGGACGCATTCCCTCTGAGGTAGAAACATTCTTTTGAACTTCCTCTTCCAATTTCTCATTCTGATATAAAATATTAAACAAAATCAGTTTATATCCAAGTCAGAATTTACTGAAATTCATACATTACTGTTTTTTTTCCAGCAAAAAAAGGACCACCTGCCAAGAAAACAAAGCAGAATGATTACCTCTGTTGCATTTGTTTTCTGCCGTTTTGAAGGAATGTCATCAGGCTTTACAGAAGATGCTGGATTGGGAAATAGGCTTCTATCTCTTGCTGCTGCATTTTCAATAGCAACTAGAGCAGCATGCCTCAATGGATGCCATGCAAATTTGGCATTACACTTTACCAGTGGCTTTGGATTATATGGACTTAGTTCAGTCCATCCCCAAGGATATCGACAGGAAACCAGATGGTATGGCTGCTCGCATTCATTAGGTGTCAACTTTGGATCAAGACCATTTCTTGGTGATTGATTTCCTTCTGATTGAGAAGAGGCATTAGTTGGTTCATGTCCAATGTTCGAGCAGCTTCCGTTTATGGTGGAGGGCCACAAGCATGTTTGGTCAGTACCACATGCTATTACTTGCCTGCTCATGGGGTCAACAATCACAGCTGCATTGACTGCCTACAATTTAGATGATGCTAACACCAGTCATGTAAATAGAGAAACTAATAAAAGAGCAATCAAAGATTGAAGATGCAGATGTGGGTCGGATAATGTAAAAGCTTGCATATATAATCAAGAATCTTAAATACAATTGAAATTTGAATACTTCTTTGTTTCCCATAATTACAAAGGTGAAACAGCTTTTGAGAGGGAAATTGTAGCTCACATGAAACAAATGACGAAACAGGTTACAGAATTCTAAATTATTTTCTCTGATAACTGAATAGAATCAGAAAATTGAAAAGCATGCTACAAACAGTGAGGTGGTTGTGATCTGTGAGCAGCATTATGGAATGACTAATCAGAAAGTAAGTACATTGTATGGTGCAATGCCGATTGACTATTAAGAATAAACATCATAATCAATTTACAGCACTGACGAGGGAAAACCATTACAATATGTCATCCAAATAACCGAAAAATGAAAATTTCATGTCAACCATTCTTGTCAACTCTCATGCATTAACTCTACCACAACCAGTGCTTGAACTATTCTTTGTTTACTTACACAGAAGTCTATAAAGTTAAACAAAATACTATGCAAAAATAACTTTCAGTGTAATTTATAAGTATACATAAAGAAAGAGAATAATAAATAACTATATTGATGATTATATGCTTCGGATTTATCATATAAAGATAGTATCAATATCTTTGCCTCTTGAAAACCGGCAATATCAAGAAAACTAAGAATTTCACTATGCTATAGCTGATGTTTTGTTGGGGTTGAGATGAATGGACCGGATTAAGTTGGGTTCGCTTATTTGAATTTGTTTTGGAGAGCAACTTTCAAATTAAGTAGAACAAGTTTTTTACTTAATTAATATTAATTAAAATAAAGCAATTTAATTAAAATTTATATTTTACTAATTGATGACTGATATTTATTACTAGCGTACATTGATTAATAGTTGTATTAATTTAATTAATAAAATCTCATAGAAAACCCTAACGGAAAAAGGTGTTTGGTCAGAGATGGTGGGATAACATTGACCAAACGCTGTCATAAGGAATTTGAATAGTTGGACAAGGTAAAGGAAGGAAATAGAACAAAAAACAAAGAGCATGAGATAATGAGATCCTACAGTAATAGAACACAACAAAAATTCTTCCTTGATCTTTTGTATGGCTAATTCTAAAACATTGAAACACAAAGTTCCTACAATAGGAAATAGAAGAAACCTATAAGCCAATTTACCCTGAGTCTGTCATTTAATTTATTATGAATCACATTTTTGACAATTTTAAGGCAGTTGATCTACAAGGCGTGTTTAAGTCATATGATTGGGTTTGAGAACCACTAATGTTCACAAATTTCATTTGGAAGTTGGAAGAATATGAAAGTTAATTGCAATAGCAGATGTATGGCTAACCTCTCCGCTAAGGTAGCTCGGCTTTGCCAATTGGATTGCAACTTTCATATAATTGATGATAGATTGAGAATCTTCCTCACTAAATCCACCAGCACCATCAAGACTGTTGAGTTGCAGACAAATCACAATTATAGAAGAAGCATATGCATTGGGTGGGTTTTAAAATTCATTTGTCGAGAAAAACTAGCACCAAACTCATCTCAAACTTTGAAGTCCGTAGAAAACGAATATAAGAATAACTCTACTTTTTTATGCAACAAGTTCTGGGAAAATAGGTCATAAACATGAACATATGAAGGAGGTGGTTTACAAAGACATAACAGAAAAAGCAATTCAAGTATTGATTGCATAGGAAACTAAGAACTATCACGACAAAGGACATGTGATATAAATTATATCTAAACAAAGGTTGTTCTTAGTGATGATTGGGTAGTTTCATCTCCTATTAACATTGACAAAGTATTAAACCATTTTAAAGTGTCAAATACTAAGGTGAGAGTGTACACTTTAAATGTTGGACGATTTTCAAAATAAACTACAGCAAATATTGGAGGTGAATCTGAGCTAGTTTGTTGGCAAGGGGGGTGTATTGTTATTCAAATTCAAGAACTGGAACAAGACAACATACCCTAGAGTAGACAAAAGAAAATCAGATTAGATTTAACTTCTTTCTAGTGTGAAGAGCTCATGCACACTAGAAAGAAGTTATCGTTAGTGTCAACAATTTAAAGTTAGAAAAACTTAAACTATAGCTATCAAACAAATCAGTTTCACAGTGGAGGTCAAGGCTTCCACTTAAAACCACTTAAAACAAAGATTGATTAACCACCAACATAATCTTTTCAATACTGTTTCTTTCCATGCAGATTTTTCTCCACCATGAAGCCCAAACGTTTTATATAGAGGCGAAAAGCAAGAAAGATAAAATGTAAAGAGTGTAACAAAGAGCTACATATATTCAAGAGACATGAGAAAGCAATACACCAAAATATAAATTGACACCGTGATTTAAAAAATAAAATGAGCAAAGCAAATAGAGAAGCAAAGTCTAACTTCAGTGTTGCGTGGTATGATGTTGGCCACAACTTGCATTGTTCCTCCCATTCTTCTTTGGACAAAGCAGGACAATCAGCAACCTGGAATGCATTAAGAATTTTAAAAAATGAAACATGATCTTAACACCAATGCATGGTTCATAATAACTAAAAAACAAATATACCCAGGTAATAGCTGAACATTAAAAAAATAAATAAATAATTACAGGAATTAACTAGAAATTTTCACAGTAAAAACAAAAATAGTAATAAATTATTAAAAAATCAAAAAATAAAAAATTGGATAGAGAGGCAGGCCCCGATAAATATCTAGGGATTTCTTCGCCATATAGCTGCAAAGGGTAACATCACAGTCAAGGAAGTGAGGATCAATATTCTCTGTACAAAACCAATCCTAAAACCAGGACCACTAACAAGGGAAGGGGGGAGGACTATTTATAACTAAAGCAAAGGGGTTTTGCCTACTTAACAGGATATGAGAGACAGTAGAGGAAGCTCACACCCACCCAAGGCTTTACCGTCAAATTATTGTACCACTTCCTAGCAGATGGAGGAATCCGAGTCATTATGCCAATGTTCTTCTAGAAACGGCCATATCCTCTTAAAGACAAGTTTTTCACATAGCTAGCATGGGATAACAAAATACTTACACTTGACAACTTGGCAAAATACAGTTGGAGAGGGACACAAACCACCTATTTCATGTGTGAAAATGATCACGAATCAGTCACGCACCTCTTATTCTAATGTAACTATGTTCAAGGAATTTGAATCCACTTCTACAATCTTCTACAACCCTCATGCCATGATCAATTGGGGAACCGGGTAGTCAAACCCAAATAAGAATATGGGCTAGGATATAACCGTAATTGCCATCCTATGAAGCCTATGCTTGGAAAAAAAAACGAAGATATTTTAATGATAAACAATGCGTTTATATAAAACTAATTCAAGATATTGATTTCCTCCTATCTTGGTTTGATATACCTAACGAGTCCAAGTGAGCTAAGCCAATGACATAAGAAAATCTAGTGAAAAAAAACATGACGTTCACCAGGGAGTTTCCTGTACATTCCACCAACGATGCTGATACAACAGAAAGAGAGTAAGGCGCTTGAATAAAGACTGATAGGGGGTGATTAACAAGACCAAGCATATCATTATATCTTTCAACACCAGCTCTTGGTCCGTGGTTTGACTGAATCCTTCGCAATTTAAGTTAGTGGTCTTGTTGTTTTCCTGAGTCTTACGCGTATATCAGAGTCTTTAGTTTCTCTAATGTTATTCCTAGTCATTAGTGGCAGTGGAATTCGTTCCATTAGTAGGAGAGAATTAAGGGCACATGACCTCTATTGTATGCCTATATAAAGGCAATCATATGCACCAAATAAAGTAATCTCTCTATAGCTCAATTTATTTAATCTGTGGGATATCATTCGTTGAGTGCCCCTTTATTCCTTTGAGAGTATCAAACCTTGTGCTGCTTCTTAAAAACGTTAGAGCCTTCTTCTCGTGAGGATATATGTCTTGAGTGTCGGTTTTTTTTTAACACTGTGGTACCAGAGCCAGGTTTGTGGGCATTTAGTTTTTTCTTGTGAACATTTTCTATTGGCAAGATGAGTGATCTCCAAGTCATTGGTGGAGTTAAGAAGCTCAACAATCAAAACTACAATTCTTGGTCGACATGTATGATGCCTTACATGCAAGGTCAAGACTTATGGAAGGTCGTCAACGGAAGTAAAGTTACGCAACCGGAGGTAGAGGATGCAAATGTTACGTTATGAAAATGGAAGATAAAAGCATGCAAGGGATGTTTGCTTTAAAGACAACGATCAAAGAAGACGTGCTGGAGCATATTCGGGATGTTGAATCCCCCAAAGAAGCTTGGGATACGTTTGCCAAGCTGTTCTCAAAGAAGAATGACATAAGGTTTTAGAGAGCGAATTATTGTCGGTAACATAACGTAACATGAAGGTCGCTTAATACTTTCATAAAGTGAAGTTGTTGTGCCAGAGAATCTCCGAGTTAGATCCACAAGCTCAAATCGGGGAAATCAGGATGAAGAGAATAATCATCCAAGTTTGAGGCACGAATATAGAAGTTTTGTTATTGCAGTACAGGGATGGCAAAATCAGTCATCACTTGTTGAGTTCAAGAATTTGCTTGTTCGACAAGAAGCCATGGCTAAGTAAATAAGAGGAGTTTTGCTAAAGAGTGAAAATGAAGCACTCTACGCCAACAAAGGCGGTTAGAATTCCTAGCAACATGGCATCAGTGGATCTAAAAGCAATAATGACAAGACGAAAAATCATCAAGGCAAAGGGAGCGCTTGTGCATAGAAAGGTTTGTTGAACTATGGCAATGACAAAAATTTGAAGGGAAATGCTACAATTCAGGGGAAAAGGGTCACATAGAGAAAGTTTGTCGATCGAATAAAAGGCCCGTGGAGAGTAATGTTACTACTTCCAGAAGTGAAGAAGAATGGGATGCTTAGGCATTGTTTGCTGCAGAAGAGGAGGAGCTAGCTCTTATCGTAACAACGTCCGATCATATTGATTATGAGAAAGATTGGCTCGTTGATTCAGACTGCTTAAATCATATGACTGGTGATAAGGAAAAACAACACAATTTGTCAAAGTACAAGGGAAGAAGGGAAGTTCGTACTTCGTATGGTGGTGACAGCAAATAACTCAAAGTTATCAATAGCTTTCATCGATAATACGATAGTCTTTCCCCAATATAGTGCTATCGAGGTGCCACTTCAAAATGTCTACCATGTCCCAGGTATGAAAAAAAAAATCTTTTTTCAGAGCACAACTAACATCTTCAAGCCTTTTTGTTATGTTTGGTCCGCAAGATGTGAAGGTATATATCGAGACCTTGAGCTTATAGAAGAGTCGGTGATAAAAGGTCAGAGATTAGAGTCAGTCTATGTGATGTCTGCATAAACTGCATATGTAGACAAGATGAGGAAAAACAAGACGGTAGACTTATGGCACATACGTTTAAGTCACGTTAGCTATTCCAAGCTAGATGTGATGATAAAAAAGTCAATGATAAAGGAACTTCCCCAACTTTATGTAAGAATAAACACAATATGTACAGGTTGTCACTATGGAAAAACGCATCAATTGTCGTATGAGAAGTCCAAATTTAGAGCGAAGGAACCATTAAAGTTAATTTACTCTTATGTATTTAGATCTGTTAAGCAAGCTTCCATCGTTAGGATAAAGTATATGGTGACCTTTATTAATGATTTTGCCAGGTATATGTGGGCTTACTTTATGAAGGATAAATCTGAAACTCTTTTAAGTTCAAAGAGTTCAAAGAGTATACCTCATATAAGTTCTCTTATTTCCTTTGGGAGAATCGAATACGCCATCAGTTCACATGTACAAGCACTCCATAGCAAAATGACATAACAGAAAGTAAGAATGTTCAAAGACGATTTTGGACGGAAGCAATGAAGATTGGGGATTTTGTCATCAATAGACTTCCTCAACAAAGGTTATGTTTTCTTTCACCCTTTGAAAAATTATGGAACATGAAACCTACAGTTAGCTATTTTCGAGTTTTTAAATGTATATGCTATGTATTTATACCTGATCATTTATGTAGCAAGATGGATAAGAAGGTTGTTAGGTGCATCTTTGTAGGATATGTCAGTCAAAGAAAAGAGTGGAGATACTATGATCCTATACTGGAAAGTGCTACAAGTCCAAGAATGTGGTGTTTGACAAAGTGTCATCATAGTGGTCCCTGAATAAGGAGACATTGCTAGACTCTGATGATTTTAAAGATGAGTTGCAATCTTCTCAGTTCCAGTAGAGTTTAGGTGAAGTTGAGGATGCAGATGATGGTAGCAATGATGAAGAAGACGTAGCTCATAGTTCATGGCAAATTGGTGTATATCAACGACCAAGCGAACCTACTGAAGCAAAAGTACCAACTCCACTCAGAAGATCAACAAGAACTAGAAAGCCAAATCTCAAATATGTCAACATTGACATAATAGGAGTTGGTCCAAAAGAACCATAGACATTTAAGGAAGTATTTCATAATATGGAGTGGACTAAAGCTACAGAAGAGGAAATTGTTACATTAGAATGAAATCAGACTTCGGAGCTCGTGCTAAAGCCAAGATATGTGAAACCTATTTCCTGCAAATGGGTTTATAAGAAAAAACGTCGCACACATGGATCAATTGAGAGACATAAGACTTGTCTGGTAGCTTGAGAGTTTTCTTAACAATATGGACTAGACTATGATGAAACATTTAGTCCAGTTACAAAGCTGACAATTGTTAAAGTCTTGTTTGTACTTGCAGCTAGTAAGGATTGGAACTTGTGGTAGATAGATGTGAAGAATGCATTTCTATATGGAAAGTTGGATCGGGAGATCTACATGAACCAACCAATAGGCTTTCAGAGTCGAGATCATCCTAAACATGTGTATAAGCTTTGAAAGGTGCTCTATGGATTAAAGCAAGCTCCAAGGGCTTGGTATGGTAAGATTGTTGAATTTCTTAATCATAGTAGCTATTCGGTAACACCTGTAGATTCTAGTTTGCTTGTCAAAATTAACGAGGAGAAGCTAGTTGTTGTGCTAGTGTATGTGGATGGTTTAATTATAACAGGAGATTGTGAAAAAGAAATTCTTCGAACAAAGGAGAATTTATCAGTTCGCTTTCAAATGAAAGAACTTAGATAGCTCAACCACTTACTTAGCCTAGAGATTGATCGTACTCAAGAATGAATCTTTCTTCATCAGCAAAAGTATTCCAAAGATTTGTTGAAGAAGTTTGGAATGCTCATGTGTAAGCCAATTTCGACGCCAATAGAGCCAGCCAAATGCAAAAATGTGTGCTCATGAAAGGAAAGGTTTGGAAGATGTAATGATCTATCAACAATTAGTGGGTACTTTGATCTACTTAACTTTAACAAGACCTAACATTTCTTATGTAGTTGGTGTGATGAGTCGGTACATGCAAAATCCAAAGAAGCCTAATTTGAAAACAGATCAACGAATTTTAGGATATGTGAAGAGTACGCTTGGTTATAGTGTTATGTACAAGAAAGATGGAGATGGTAAGCTAATTAGCTATTGTGATGTTGACTATACAAGTGATTATGATACCCAACGCTCAACTATCGAATATGTTTTTATGCTTGGGTTTGGAGTAATTTCTTGGTGCCAAAAAAAGCAACCAATTGTGTATTTGTCAATGTCAACAACAGAAGC
Source organism: Dioscorea zingiberensis (assembly GCA_026586065.1). Taxonomy (NCBI): domain Eukaryota; kingdom Viridiplantae; phylum Streptophyta; class Magnoliopsida; order Dioscoreales; family Dioscoreaceae; genus Dioscorea; species Dioscorea zingiberensis. The sequence continues at coordinate 110,121 of JAGGNH010000056.1, read as the reverse complement.
AGAGTACCGAGCGGCGATAGTAGCTCATGAGAGCACTTGGCTTATGCAATAGTTGAAAGACTTGCATCAGTTAACAGAGTCTGCAATTCCTTTGTATTGGGACAAGTCAGCAATATGTTAAGTGGAATTTCCGATTTTTTATGCAAGAGCTAAACATATGGAGGTGCATTACTATTTTACCAAGGAAAAAGTTTTGGAAGAAAAAGTGGAGCTGAGGCACATTAAGACAGAAGCCTAAACAGCAGACTTATTCACAAAAGGCTCAAGTGGCAGCAAGCTTGAAAACTTTCATCATCAGCTCGGTATAATGAAGAGAAAGGAAGTTGGTGTTAAGGGGAGTGCTAAATTACAACACCAGCTCTTGGTCTGAGGCTTGATCGAATCCTTCATAATTTAGCAAGTGGTCTGCTTGTTTTCACGAGTCTTATGCATATATCCGAGTCTTTAGTTTCCCTAACGTTATTCCTAGTCATTAGCAGTAGTGGAATTCGTTCCATTAGTGGGAGAGAATTAAAGGCAAGTGACCTTTCTCGTATGCCTATATAAAGGCAATCATATACACCACATAAAATAATCTCTCTATAGCTCAGTTTATTTACTTTGTGGGATATCATTCATTGAGTGCCTCTTTATTCCTTTGAGAGTATCAAACCTTGTGGAGTCGTCTTCTTGTGAGGATATAAGCCTTGAGTGTCAATTGTATTTCAACAGATTAACAAGACCAAGCATATCATTGTATCTTTCATTTCCAAACAATCTCGATATATATTATCCAATTTTTTTAATTCAATGAAAGGTGATTTATCCACTTTTATAAAATTAAAAAAATTAAAAATAATATCATAATGTAATAATGTAATAAAATCATTCTCAAAAGATTAGGTTATGTTCAGTTATGAATTACAAATATAGTTTTCTTCGCCTTAAAAACCACTACTTTAAAATTAGTTATATATTAAATGAGGAAAATTTCATTATTTTAATTTACATCTAAGGCACACAATTTAGAAATAAGTAGAGGTTAGAAGGCAACTTACTCTTGCTATGAATGGACTTAATTGATAGTTATCAATTAGCTGCAGTAAATCATTTGGCATCCCCTCCATGTGCTTATTACATCCAGAGGACAAACTCAGGATCACAGCTAACTCAACTTTCCCTGCTAATAAAACCAAATAATACCTTTTGTAGGAAAAAGGGAAACGGGGGGGTAGTAAAGCAAAGATTAGCCCGAAGCAACATAAGAACGGATTGTGTTTATGCTTTAGGAGCAAGAAAATGGCTACATTCAAAGTGTTCTGCATTACAAAGATACCAAGTCTCGAGAATACAAGATTAAGGGTACTAATACTAATTTAACAAACCAAACAAAGTAACTTTCAATTGTTCTGCATTACAAAGATACCAATTCTCGAGAATACAAGATTAAGGGTACTAATACTAATTTAACAAATCAAACAAAATAACTTTCAACAGTGTGATTAGGCTCAAAATCTACTTGACAAATCAAAGCTACACTGAAGTCTTGACATGAAACAGAAAACAGTATCTTTAAGCATAAATGCAAGATGATTCCAAGCATCATCACATTATGCTAATTGAATCAAATCCAATACATTTAGATAGCACAAAACTTATTGGGAGAAGAAAGATAGACCTTCAATGATTCTCTTGCGAACACGTTTAACATGCCGAAGATTCTCCAATGGGCATATCTGATTCAACTTCCTGTCACAAAACAGATAAATATCACACAATCAATGGGATTCATTCAGAAAAACAGTAACAAAAATAAGAAAGCCACATACGGACCTCACAAGGGTGTTTGCAAGCTTTGGCTCGATTGTTGCAGCAATTACTTCCACTGATATCATAAAATAAAAGGAAAAAAAATTTGATGGAAAGTCATACACATGAAGAGAAACCATACAAAAACTGAGAAAAAGAAGCACAAAAGGGAATAAATGCCTGAAGATTGCTTGATACAAGATGATGCCTTCTCTGGTATGTGAATAATCTCCCACTCCATCTTCATGGCTAGTGGGGTTTGTGAATAGAAGTTTTAACCTAGAGAAACCACAGTCTTTTCCTCTTAGAAGCCAAATGCTTCAATTCATACATATAATTACAAAATATAACGTAATATGATGAATAAAGAATGAAGATAGAAAGGAATTACACTGCAATATGCCGAATGAACAATGAGATCTTTATTGTCATAAAAATACAAGGCAAAAACCATTTTCAGACCAACTTCTTTTTATTAAATAAAAAAAAAACAATTACTTGCATTCAGCGCAAACACAAACATACTAATTATGAAGGTTCTCGATAATAGCCATGGTTTCTGAGTCTTCCACAAAAGAGATGGAGATCCTATTCCATTTAGAAATTCTGTTCACTAGTTTGTATTGGCCCAAAAATAGTCAACAGCATGTCTGCATGATTCTCCAATTACGGTTTTTAGATATATGCAAATATGTTTTTGAGTCCCCAGGAAACCAATAACAATTGATTGTGATGAGTAACTGCATTATTGAACAGTCCACAAAGGCAATTCAATATTCATTTGGAAACAAATGCTACTCACACAAATTTTAAAGTGTATTACAACCACCCAAAATCTAAGTTACCAAGGAACACTTGAAATTAAATGATTCTAGAACTGGATCTTGAACACATGAAAATCTGCATTATGACTGTTTTTCCATTAATTAATAACAAATAAGCACATAATTCGCAGCTGAATTTAGGAAATCAATTATGATATCATAAAAGAAAGATCATAGCAATGCAAATAATTCAAAAGATTGGAGGAAAATAAAGCAACACTGACAAAACAAGCTAAAAGTGCTTCTCACGAGCATTATAACAAACACCTAGCATACCAGAAAGAAGACTAGAATCACAGGCCAAGGATGCGAAGGAGAGAAGGTGTTGTTAGATGGTGAATCGAGGGAGTCGTTAGAGCGGAGTATGGTGAGGGGAGCGCACCGAGAGCTTCAGGAAAGAAAGAGAGCTTCTTACGCGCGGCAATGGCTTCTTTAATCTCGTGCTAGAGCAATGCAGAAGGTAGGTTAGTTAGAGAGCAACGTCAATCCCAGCCGACCAACAATCACCTCCTTCTACGTAACCATCTCTCTAGAGGACTATTGCAGAGTTTAGGAGGATAGGTCCTACATTTGAGGGTATCTCTGACCCTAATGTGACTGAGAATTGGGTGGACGAGATGGAGAAGATATTTGATGTGATGGTTTGTATTGAGACAGAAAAGCTCAGGTTTACTACTTTCATACTTCAGGGAAGTGCTTATAACTGGTGGAAGGGTGAGGTACGCATCCAAGGAGAAAAGAACTTTGACACATGGGATCAGATGCGTACATCTTTTAGCAAATATTTCTCTAGGAGTAAGGTGATGGAGCTTGAGAGACAGTTTTATTATGACTGTTGATGAATATGAGATAGAGTTTGATAGGCTCTCCAGGTTTGCAACTAAGCTTGTTGATGATGATGATAATGAGAGTAGAATGCGCAGATTTGAGGAAGGTTTGCATCTTCACATCCGCAAAGCTATCAATCTCTTACGGATGTAAGGATGCAAGCCTTCCTCAAATCTATATGCTCTACTCTCATTGGCATCAACAAGCTAAGCTACAAACCTAGATAGCCTATCAAACTCCATCTCATATTCATTAACAATCATACACCCCTGTGTAATACGAAGAAACTACCTCTCAAGCTCCAACACCTTGCTCCTAGAGAAATAGGAGCTAAAAAAGGTTGTATGTATCTGATCGCACGTGTCAAAGTTTCTCCCTCCACGGATGTGTACCTCACCCTTCTACCCATTATAAGCACTGCCCTAAAGCGTGAAAGTAGCAAAACTGAGCTTTTTTGTCTCAGTACACTGCATCACATCAAATGTCTTCTCCATCTCGTCCACCCACTTCAAAGCCACAAGAGGGTCAGAGATACCTCAAATGGTGAAGGACCTATCCTCCTAAACTCTGCAATAGTCCTCTTGTGAGATGGTGGCGTAGAAGGAGGTGATTGTTGTTAGGATTAGCGTTGCTCTCTAACCAACCCCACTACCTCCTACATGAGCTTCATTATCCTTTCTTGACTACTAATCCCCTGCTGGTCCACCCCAATGACGAGGAGTCATTCTGGATCAATAAATAACTTATTAGTGGTTAATGAACATTAATAAAGTTAAATTAAAAAGACAAAAATTCACAAGCAATACAGAACCCCCACCAACATTTATTCTGAAAGTCTACTAACTCAATGTCTCTAAACTTGATTTAAGGCCACTAAGGCTACTAAGGCTACTAAAAGGGTCTAATTCTCACATACCACCTAAATCTGTCACGCCTTGAACCCAATCGGGACATCGACAGACCGGCCGCATATATGTGGGGATGGCCCCATTGTGTATGCAAGGCCTCAAAACCTAATTACAGTTTACAACAGACACATGAATAACACATGTTATATTTATAATATTCAAACTCTAAATCTAACATCAAAATCACATAAAATACAGGAAATTTTATATAGGTACATCAAATTAGTTTAACATAACCAAGATACAAAACATGGATCACAAAATGCTAGTGGTTGAGCCAAGATATGGATACCCCCATCTATCCTCCAGCTATCTACTCCTCGTGATTTGGGCAAAACAAAGAACAACGAATTAATGAGCTTAGGAGCTCAGTAAGCATCCACTAAAAGCATTTGAACCATGTCAAGCTTTTAATATCAATAAAAACATTTGTAATTAGCGGTAAAAACAATTGAAAAGTTTGAAATGTTGCAAAATAGTTTCAAGCAGTTTCAAGATATCATATCATTACTAAGTCAAAATATCAAAGAGTTCATACTGATTTCAAAACAGTAGTCTCCCAAATATGTTATGACCACCTAAATCCCCGGTGGCATGAGTCAAAAAGACCACATATATCCCCGGTGGCACATGTCAGAAGGACCACCTATATCCCAAGTGATACGGGTCCGATAGCTCGATATTGGACTAGTCCTTACCAGAAACATATCAACACGGCCAATGTTTAATCCCCATTGACAAAGGTCAGAACATAGACACATTTGGAGATGTATACAAAAGTCATAATAAATCTAATAGAATCAGATAATATATCAACGAAGTAATTATAACTAATAACAGTTCAAGAAATAAGTTAACAATAAATCCAAACCCAATGTATTTGTACAGTCCAATTTCATACAGAGAATAGATTGCTTTCAATTCCTTTGAAATATTAAATATAGCTGATAATCAAGTCATTTAAATATAAAAATAACTTCCAAAAATTTGTATGAAATACTTTCTTTAGTTTATATGTAGAATGCTTAAAAAATTTATAGGTGGAATATTCATCTCCAAAATTCAAGGTCAATCTAACCATGACTGAAACCTCCGTATCAATAACAGGGAAAAAATTATATATATATATATATATATATATATATATAATCTCAGCAGTTGAGATACATAAATTCTATAGTTATAGCACCCACTCATGAAGTAGGGAATTTCATCCAAGTAAAGTCCATTGAGGTATGCATTGCAACATGACCTAAAAAAAGCAAACATGATTTCCCTAATTAGTTCACAGCCCCTTGGACATTTCCTTGCTTATTTTCCTTCAAAAAACTCATTCTATTTTCCTCTGAATTCTATCCTATTATGGATCAACAATAGGAACTTAACGGGGTCCTTGTATACTCACTAATGTACGCAATTGTAACCCCAATCGGCACAAATTTATAATTGCAACTCCAATACCCAATAAGGAACTGATACAAGCTTAAACATGCAAGAGTTCAATAGTATATAGAATCACACTTAAATGGCATCTAAGGCTTGGATATTGGGTTGATTCTTGCCCGTCGACCTTCAAGTTCAGATCTTGAATTCAATGGCACAAGAATCCCTTATCGAGGTGTTCAAGAGCCCGATTTCAAGGGTAATCAAAGGCACACACGTCCCCTGCCCTCACTTTTACTTAATACCCACTAAATTACAACCCAAAACTCTTCAAAATAATGAAGAACAAGAGACAGCAAGAATAGGCCATTCATACTTTCAATTCAAGTTTTCCTTGGCTTTTCTTATTGCCTCACTTGTATTTCTAGCTCTTGGTTCTCCAAATTAGCTACAGATTGAACAAAATTTCAGGAAATGCTTGAGCTTTAGGTACGTGAGGTTCAAGCTCAAGGGGTTAAGATAAGAGAAAGAAGAATAACAATGAAGGAGGTCGTGGCCTTCATGCAAGTGGCCAACCCTTCACTTAGGCAATCCATACCTTCAATTCAGAAAGCCCCAACAGGTGTGTGAGAGAAAGTAATTTGAAAGTTCTAAAGGTTAAAAAGAGGGAGATAGAGAACGAGGACACGACAATTAGGGTTGGGAGAGGGGATGACGGAGAGAGAGATAAAAGATGAGAGTTTGTAACATTTTAGCTTGGTCCTTGACCTAAAAAGTAATTACAAACAAGTCTCTACACATTCTCATTCTAGTCCATTTAGTTTTAGATATTTACATATAGCCCCTGGGTGTATTATTACATCTTAGCCTATCATTCTGTTTGTACATGGCTTCTGGTGATATCCTTCAAACTTGGGTAGCCACTGAGGGCCATGGTGAGCTCCAATTCATATTGAAGCATCTCGATGACCCATCTAACATCGGACTCTCCCTTCGCAGCCAGCCATATATCACAAGTCATTTCATCAAACACCTAATGTGTGATAAAGTACTGACACACAAGAAGTTCAAAGAATAAACAATTGTTCGTAAATACAATAGCAAAAGGAAATGAAAATATAGAACATTAATAAATATGGTTCCAGAATAACATTAGATACGATGGTTTAGTTACATTGCAGTGAATACCATAAATATGCTTCACAAGCAAGAACAAAAAGAAAATAAAGAATGATAATTAAGTTCAGGAAGTAAAGTTTATACCAGTTATACAAATTTTAATGTCACACAAGAACAAAAATGCCTAAGCTTTTAAAAAGGCAGCACTCTCAAACATACAAGGCTTACTTACTGTTTCATAAACTTTTAATCTACTATAGGATCATAATAAAAATATAAGATAATATATGTTCTATGCTAATGAACCATCATACTCTAACATATATACCAACTATACAGGTAACATCATGAAAGGAATTTTGGTTATTTGTAACTTATGATTAGTTAAGAAATATGTCTGTGACATGAAGATTATATATATAACTTTTATAGATCCAAATTTATAAGATTGTTACAAGAAATAAAGCATACAACACAATTCATGGGAGTCATGTTTCCAGGGCAATATTTGCATTCACAAGCAGTTATACAGACTCATGAGATGCATTCATCAAGATTATACAGAAAAGAGAAAAATTATATTTTCCATACTTCTAAAATTGAATTATTATGGAATTAAAATTTAAAATAATCACACAATACAACTTGTTGGACCATTTGATCCAAACTAATAAGAAAATTTAAAAAGTCCATCCTAATAAAATTTGAAATCGAATGACCCAACAATCATTGATAACTTAAACAACACTATTTTGCGAAAAAAGTTTGGCAAAAATTTGCATGAGAATTGAACATCAATATCATCTCTCTATTGCAGCATTAAAATAACCTAAAATCCAATAAACTGCATAATACAATGGAAAATTGGAAGCTAATACTAAATGTGTACCCTATATAATGAAGCAATAATTAATTTTCAGCCAAAAAAAAAATATTATTGCCTCTATCTTTTTCCAAGTTACAAATCGACCACTAGTTAAACAACAAATCAATGGTAGCTGGATTCATTGGGGAGAAGGGAAAGAGGCGGATTCAGAGACTCACTTCTTTCCAATAGCACGGCCTCTCTGACTCTCAGATGGGAGCCGAGCTCAGGATCTCGCCCGGCCTCTCTCGCTCTCAGATGTGATCCGGCCTCTCTCGCTCTCGGATGGGAGCCGAGCTCAGGATCTCTCGTTCGAGTTTAGCTAGGGTTTTTTTCATTTTTATTTTTGGTGTTTTTACATTTAAACCCTAAAAATAAATTATATTATTTGTTAGAACTTTGAACAATTTTTTATAATTTTTTTATCCAGTTATCAAACACATTGATGACTAGGTAGCCCCATGACCATTTTAACAAATAAGATGAAAGTAGGGCTATACAAAAATAAAATATTTTAACAAATGTCATTTTGGCTAGGACTGTCAAATAATCAAATTGTTCATAAATAGCTCGAGGCTCTGTAAAAGCTCGAGCTCAACTCGAAATTATGAGCTTTTGAGCGTAGCTCGAGCTTCAATTTTGAACTCGAAATTAATTTTGATTTGAGCTTGTGCCAAATCAAGTTCTATAAAGTTCAACTCAAAAACTCAAAATTTAATATTAATATATTAATATATAATATAAATATTCTAAATATTAATATAATATAATATAGAATATAAATTGATTCATTATGAATTTATATTGATGTTCATAAGATAAAATTTTCATTAAAATTTTATTTATATATTATTGATATAATTAAATTTTTTTATTTTTTTTTTATTTTATGTCGATGAGAAATGATTTTAGAATTTTATCTTTTGTTATATATAAATGGGTTGAAATCTTATGAAATATAAATTTTATTTATAGAAAAATATTATCATTGGGGGAAATTATTTATAGGTCCTTGACACTGTGGACCTTAAAGTCAAACACACACACAAACAATCATAATAAACAAAACACCCCAGGACCCCAAGGGAATAATGAAACAGTGCAGGGACCTATAATTAATAATCTATTTATATTTTTTAAAATTTAATAGAACTAGAAGTCTAAAAAGATAGAAAAAATTAATTTATAAATAAGTTTTTAATTTAGATCTTAATCTAACTTGAGCTTTCAAAATTATAATCGAGCTCTTAATTTCGAGCTAAATCGAACCGAGTTGAAGCAAACTCATTCGAACTAATTTCGAGCTCGAGATAGGCCCAGCCCGATCAAACTTGGCTAGTTTACAACCCTAATTTTGAAAATGTCTCATATATATATATATATATATATATATAGGGACATGTTAGTGTCAGGCCGGCCGCACTTATGGCCGGCCCGCTATGTGAGACAACATATTGGGGCCAGGCTCGGGCCACCGGAGACCCGACCCGATAGTGCAGTCACATAGCGGGCCGGCCTGACACAAACATTTCCCTATATATATATATAAAAGGTTATGATACATCCCGCCAGCCCCATTGTATCATAACCCTATCATGATATATATATATATATATATTATTTTATTTTAACTATATATATCCATTAGTATTTATCTATAAAAATTTTTTAATTTTTTTTAGATTCATAGATAGTTATTACATTATCTTATCATCAAAATACATATATATATCTACATATATATATATATAATAACTATATATATATATAATAAAAAAATTATGGATAAATACTAATGGATGTATATAGTTAAAATAAAATTTTATATATATATATATATATATATATATATATATATATATATAATGAATGGGGCCGGACATCTGGCCGCCCCATTGTATCATAACCCTATCATGATATATATATATATATATATATATATATATATATATATATATATATATATATATATATATATATATAATTCTGATACAGTCAGACCAACCACATCATTGTGCAAGTAAGGTCGCCTCATTTTGATACATTTGGAGAGTATTTTTTCCAAATCCAACCGTATGGATGGAAAGAACATCGAAAATTAATATAACATGTCGATTTTCATACAATTTGGGGGGGTGCGGATAATTCATCTAAAAAGGTGAAATTCTGAACCAATAAGATTTCTATAAAATTTCACCCTTTAAGATGAATACTCATCATCGGGTAAATTTTTTGGTAGGTCACCTAGCTATGAACTTATTTCATTTTGGAGGTCTAAACTTCAATTTGAAGCAAAATGGTATCCCCAACTTCAATTTTACTTCACCGGGCAGTCACCCAGTGATTTCCGGCTCAAATGTGATGATATGGACGCCGGAAAGACATGTCAGCACTCCACATCACTGGGTATTCAATTTAAGTTGAAATTTCTCTGTCCCTATCTTTTCCCTCCCTTGAGTGGTCACCATCACTAGCTTTTTGTTCTTCTCTGACTACCTTTCTTCATCCATGTACTGAGAGAGAGAGACAGTGGCAGGGAGAAGGGGGCCACCGCCATTCCACCGAGTGAGAGAGCGAGCACAAGCGGGGGAAGGTTGACGCCTTTCGTTCTCCAACGAGCGAGAAGGAGAGAGGGCTCACCTAAGGGCTCACTCGTAGAGGCATGGTGGTTAACTGAGAGATACGGGGGCTTGCGGTCGCCGGCGAGTGAGAAGGAACCAGTTCGTCACATGAGGGCTCATATTAGCGAGCAAGAACTAGCTGTAATCTTATAACTATCTTTTATTTTTATTTTATTTTTGGTAAATTAATTATGTTTTTTTCTTGTGGGTGATGTGTAAGTCATGATTCACATTTTCTGGGTATTATTTAATTTGTGTAATCAAATGTGGTTCTATTCCAATTGTATTCTCAATTTTATCTCAATTTTTTGGGGTGTGATTTGTGTAATCAATTGTGGTTCCATTCCAATTGTAATCTCAATTTTTATCTCAATTTTTCTGAGTATGATTTGTATAATCAACTGTGGTTCTATTCCAATTGTAATCTCAATTTTTCTGAGCATGATTTATGTAATCAACTGTGGTTTTATTCCAATTGTAATCTGAATTTTTATCTCAATTTTTCTGAGTATGACTTGTGTAATCAATTGAGGTTCTATTCCAATTGTAATCTCAATTTTTATTAGTATGATTTGTGTAAGCAACTGTGGTTCTATTCCAATTGTAATCTCAATTTTTCTATTGTAATCTTAATTTTGTTGTTGTGTTCTGAATTTGAATTCTAATTTCAATTGTAATCTCAATTGTAATCTCAATTTTTCTGTTGTGTTCTCAATTTCAATTATAATCTCAATTGTGTTTCTTTCTCTTTCATTTCTATTGTGTTCTCAAATTTTCTCTAGTTTGCAAATTACTCCAGGCTTTGCAAACCAGCTGCAATCTCAATTTTTCTGTTGTGTTCTTGTTTATACTAAAAAAAAAATGATGATATAAAAAAAGGGGGAGCCTTGAAAATATAATATATCTCAGGGGGGGCAATATGAAATATTTCATATAAATTATGATGAAATATTTCAAATGAATTAAATATTTCAAAATATCTTGAAATTAAGATGGTCTGACCTCGAGGCGAACCCGAATACAAATCCCGAGGCGGATCAAGAAATACATATCTCGAGGCAGGTCGAGGGTATATATAAAATTCAAGATTGTCCGAGAACAAATCTTGAGGCAATTTTAAATCTTGAGACGGCCCAGGAACACATATCCTGAGGCAATCTCGAAAATTCAAGGTGGCCCGGGAACACATATCCCGAGGTGACCTCAAATTCCCAAAAAATGCCCGAGAATACATATCTCGAGGCGAACCCAAATTTCAGGATAGCCTGAGAACACATCTCGAGGAATGCCTAGGATCATAAGCTAAAGCGATGCTAATCCCGAGGCATCCTCCCAAAAAACACGAATCCCGAGGCATCTTCCCCAAACACAAATCCCAAGATGTCCGAATGCCAATCCCGAGGCAAATCCAAAATATATATATAAATAATAATAATATTATTATTATTATTATCATTTAAAAATAAAACAAAAAAATTGATCTTATCCATAACCTTATCCTCTATTAAAATAATAGTAATAATAAAAAATTATATTTGAAATTGTCTGGTCTTGCTCACGACCTGGTCTACCGAGCTTTGAGGAGAACATGGCCACGATCAAGGAACCGATCGGGGGTGGCTCGATAAAAAGAGGATATGAGGATTCGTAAAGGGAGGAGAAATCAAAGAGAAGGGAAAAGAAGAGAAAGGGAGACAGCCCAAAGAAGAAGAAGTCACAAACCTACTGGCGTCACAAGGCATACAAGACTGCAGACTGGCCACAGCGTCAGCGAAGCTCACTGGCCAGCTCACAAGGCCAAGGCGCTTCGCCCCATACTACCTCCTGCAGCTTGCGCCCAGCTCTTCTCCACCGCCCAGCAGCCTGTGATCACGCCTCGGCGCCCCTGCGGCCTGCCAACGCCCAAGCTCTCCATCAAAGGTCCGCTGAAGCCCTGCAGCCAGCATCTCTGAAGCCTGATGCCGCCGCCACCGCTGGTCTGTTCATTGAAGCCTCTCGCCCATCACGGCATTTATTTGCCCCAATCATGATCGTTGTTGCCGAAGCCCGCGGCCACGTCTCCAACATCTTTGAAGTCTGATGCCGCCACAAGCCGCTGCCTTTGAAGTTACTATCTGCCACCGAAGGAGGATTCACCGTCGCTACAACCATGTTTGATGCCGGACCTCGCTATCGCCAAAGTCTAGACCCTGTCCGTCCCCTCCACCAAATTGCCGATCTGCTCCAGCCGCCATGGAAGCCTGATGCCGCCCCAAACCTGGATGCTGATTGAAGACGGATGCTGATTGAAGACCGGATGCTGATTGAAGATGGATACTGATTGAAGCTGGATGCTGATCGAAGATCGGATGCTGATTAAAGTTGGATGCTGCTTGAAGCTTGATACTGTTGATGCTGATGAAATGGTTGCTGTTCAAGAAATGAAGTTGTTGATGCTGATTCAAAATCTGGACGCTGTTGAAGACCCGGATGCTGTCTAAAGATATAGTTGCTGATAATTTGGTTGTTATCGTCGCTCCAAGACTGGTTGCTGACTTGTTGCTGCTTCGAGGATGGTTGTTGTTTGCTATGGTTGCTGTTGATGATGGTTGCTGCTAAAGCCGTCGCTGTGCTGTAGAAACTGTCGTTGCTGCGCCGTTGCTGTTGTAAAATCCACGAATTTTATTTATTTTCTTGGAAAAAAATATTTAAAATATTTACTTACCGCGATTAGTGAAAATGTGGGATTAAATGATTTATTTAAATTAAATGGAAATTAAAAATTATTATGGGGTCTGCAGGGACCTAATAGTAATTTTGAAAGACATGAGGACCTTAAAGAAGTTTTCCTCTCTCACAGTCTTGGACTTATGTGTAATTTTAGAAGTGTCAGGGACTTCTAATGAATTTTCGTGAGAGAAAACCCTATTAGAGGGAATGAACGGCTGAGATTAAATCATCTCATACCGCTGCTAGATCTCAGAGACCTTATAACGGTAGTGAATGAGCCACGTGGATCCAGTAATAAATCCATCCGATTGTAGAAATTTGGATAATGCAGGCAATAGTGGTGGGCGATTGAGATGACTCACTGGTGCGGGTGACCGTGAGCCGTCCATCTCATGATCACCGTATCTCGGTGACATAGGAGGGAGATCGGGTCGCTTCATTTTAATTAAGTTCCAGCCGTAAATCTAACGATTGTTAGATACGGCGAGGCTAAGTTGACGCCGCCGTTGGATTTAACTCAATTAATCACTAGCCGCTGATCATCGTAAAAACCAAATCCCGAGGGGTTCTTCTCTTCCCGATTGAACGCGGCCACGTCTCTCGGCCGCCGTAACGCCAGCGTGAAGACCGGGCGACATATACGGCTACTTTGTATTAGGGCGCCAATGGCTGAATTAAACCCACGAAGGCGTGCTTCGCCTAGCCCGTGGGGGCTATAAGAAGGGCCGGAGCTCCTCGGCCGCGCATCTCGGTTTTCCAGCCGAGTTTGTCTTTTCCGCCGTGAGTTGGATCGGAGGCTAAGCTCCGCAAGCTCACTGGGATTTGGTGCGCGCGGATCCTGGAGCCTTCGATAGCGGAGAGGGAGAACTTCGCCGTGGCGTCGCCAAGAGGAGAAGGATCCACCGCCGCGGCCGAAGCTCGCCGGAGTAAAAGCGGCGCTTCCTACGACTCCATCGTTCGACCTCAAAGAACCTCACAATGGAGTGTTCAAAAAACCTATAGAGTAAGTAGGGATAGCTTTTGCATGCATTTCACCGGCGGTGTGAGCTCGCCGGCGAGTTCTTTCTCGCGGCCGAGGGCGCTACCGATGCTCAGAGAGGGGGAGACGTGGCCCGGCGATGCAACAGAGGGCTCGACCGAGATCGTGAGGCCACCGGCAACAAATTCGCTCTAAGGCACGCCCAGCTGAGAGGAAGGTAGCACCGGCGACTCCCTACGATCACAAGTGAAAAGAGAAGAAGAAGAAGAAGTGAAAAAAAAAAAAATAATAATAATATTAATCGTTTAATTGTTTCAAACTTAGGGGTGTGACAATAATATAGCTAATTAAACATAATTATTTATTCTTCTTTCTTCTTAACTACAACACTAGTTAATTGTTGATATAAACAATAATTAACTAGATATGAAATTAAAATGGGGAAACTAAGGACTTGTGACACTAGATATAAATTAATAAATTATTAACATAGTGTGACAAAATAAAATCCTTTTATTTTTCCTCTCATGGACTAAGATACTAGTTAAATGGTTGTGACAAATAGCTAGTAGAGATAATGAATTTGGAAAATATAGAGGGTGACATTTGTTTAATAGAAACTATGGAATAGTTTGCTATGAGGGTTAATGTTTAATTAAAATATTAACCGAGTGGTAGTGACAAATAAATTGGTAAATGGCAAATTATTTGATTAATTTGTTCCAGAGATTGGAAGAGGTGACACTTGTTCAATTAATCAGATAAAGTGTATATTTTCCTTTGATAATGAAACTTAGGTTTTGTGATGATTATTAAGTTATGAAATTTTTACTCATAATTTATAATTAGGAAACTTAAGGTTTTAAATAAAGATTAAAACCTTAGTGTGACAATTAAATAGGTGGTGTTTCTATTAATAGTAATGATACTATTAATCAAATAGTAGTTAATTTGGATAATTGGTTGAGTGACAGGAACTGTTTGGTAAGGAAGTTAAATAAATTCAAAAAGGACTAATAAACCCTAAACAAGGTGGAGCCTAAAACCTTAGGGTCAAAGGATTGCCAAATGACCAAAACGCCCTTTTAGAGTAAAAAGGGGTTAAGATCGATTTCACTAGGCCCAACTCAACTAAAATGACTTAATAAGAATCGGTCTCGACAAATAGACTAAAGTTGACTAGGTTTGGCCAAGATAGGACCAAAAGTCAACTAAGGGACACAGAAACGGGAATAAGGGCGGTGTCAGAGGGATGGTCCCTAGGACCGTTAGTGGGCCTAAGCCCAACAAGGACGTTAGGCATGCATGGACACTTAGAGAGATAGAAATTATTGGAACAATTATTCTAATAAAACCATTATATGCCAGATACACTCGGGGAGTTGTTGGCAAGCACAAAAGGACTAGAAAGACTTCTAGTTTCGTCAAACTAAAGTAAGTTCACTTGCCTAGTTTCCACCCGGTAACGGGATTACTTGAACTTGCTATGTAATCTTGATACATGCACTGTTGATGCCATACATGCTGTTCTTATCTGTTCTTGAATCCTGTTAAGCATGTATGCTTGTTTATGGGACGTTGGTGTCCCTGTTTACTATGTTCTCTTGCGGGACTCGGTGGAGCTAGGGAAGCTCCAATTTAGGAGATGTTGGGGTTAGGGACTCCTCGACTTTCTCGGCCTTACCAGAGAAACAAATCTCTGAAGTCTTACTGTCGGTGGGCATGGTCTGGTACAGTGTTAACACGTAGGAGAGGTAGTTCTACCGACCATTTGACTGGAGGGTCAATCGACCACCTAGGTCGCATTTATATCCAAAAGCTGGACATACTGGCCGGGAGTAAACTCAGAGTTCTCTTAGGACTCACAACAGAGCTCGAGGGCTTCTGTACCAGGGGTCGTACCTTTGACTTGCTTGTGGTAGACTCCTAGGACTTTATTGTTGATATTATGATCTCGTTGACTGTCATATTTCCTATTCATGACACTGTGACCTGCAGGGGTACTTACTGAGCTTTCCCTTCGAAAGCTCACGTGTTTTTCTCTTTCCCTCTTCTTACAGATTCCGAGGTTTAGGAGGGAGAGGAGCCTGGGGAGAGGACTTCGGAGGACCAGAGGTTATGGGAGTCTTCTTTATCTTTGTCTTTGTGAGCTTTGTTATTGTAGGACCCGTATAGGGACCAGACTTATTTAGGGCCTACGGACCCTAATGACTCTATGTTCTTATGAACTCGAGTTTATGTTTATTTATGGATTGTTATCTGCTTATCACATTATCTAGGCCTTGTATTCGAGTTGAGCTTATCTCTTCTTTAATACGGCCGGTCTGTTGACGTGCCGAGGTCCCGGGATCCAGTCGGGCTTTACAAAATGCATGAAGAAGTTGTATTCTTTGTTGCCATTCGATTGGCTATTTGTGATGTTGCAAGTTTGTTGTGTTGCTGCAGAACGAAAGCTATGAAGAAAACAAAAGAAAAGGAAGATGCTGTAAAAGAAAATAAAAGAAGAAGATCGACTAATTGGTACTTTCGCCATGTGATGGCCAGATTTGAAGACCAGAATTTCTCTACTGTCAAGACTCTGAAGAAGCCATGATCAGGCTTGACACGAGTAACTTTATAGAGGGGTACACAGTCTCCAAACTCAAGAACCAGAAGGAGAAGGTGGGAAGTGAGGCACTGATGCGCGATGGGCTGCAGTTGTGTTGCTGCTGAGCTGCCACAGAGAAGGGTTGCCAACGCTGTCATAAGCTGCTGTTACAAAGTTGAAAAAGAAGATCATGAAGATGTTACTAATTGAAGCCATTGGGCCATTTGCTGAAGCACCTCTGGCAGCTAACTATCCAACCATGTTTGCTGGGGAGTATGTTGAACAAGAGCTCCCTTGTATGAAATAAGGCTTTGAATGCCTCCTCTATACATGAGTGGAGCTGTAGAGTTTCCAGATGTTGGTTTTAAAGGAAAGTTTGTTCTTCAAGGAAAGTCTTTAAATGAAGTTTAATTTCCCTACGATTACCAATTAGAATAAGGAGAATGTAATTCTTTAAGGAATTCTATTAAAGCATAGATTTGTAATTCTGCTAGACAAAAGCTGCTATGTTAGCAATCACCTACCTGCTGCAAAGGAGCTTATCAATGCTGTAGAAATTGCTAAAATACTACAAAAAAAAAATGGGAAGTACTGTGTTGCTGCAATATGTTGACCTGATGCTGCTTCTGCCAAAGAAATAAGAAAAATACGAAAAGTTGCTGCAGGGATGGTCACCAAGATTGTCAAGAATTCGAATTCCGCAGTAAATAGTCATTATAAAGGCCTGCTTTCAAAAATTCATAGCTCTTGCCTGAGAACTTTGATTGTGGTGAGATCTGGAATTTGGAAACTAGATATTCAGATCTTCAATGGTCATATATAGCGTAAACCCCTTCCAGGTGGCCCGGCGCCAAATTTTAATAAATGAAAGGGTCAATTTCATTGATTACGCTACCGACCATCTTGACGCCCACTTTAAAAATTCATAACTCCGGCGGAAAATTCCGATTGAGATGAGATCTGTGGCTGGAAACTAGACATCCAGATCTTCAACAATCATATATGACCTGTATACTTTTGGCGTACCCGGCCGGTCGTACTTTGATAGGGAAAAAGAGTGATCTTTGTAGTCCGACAGATTAATTCTTGAAGTTCTGTCTGATTGCCCATTTTCAAATATTCATGACTCTGGTCTGGGATCTCTGATTGAAATGAGGTCTGTGGCTTTGGAAACTAGATATCCGGATCTTCAACAGTCATATACAACACAAACTCGTTCGGTGGCCCAATCTGTGTGGATTTTGATAAATAAAAGGGTAAATTTCAAAGAATCCTCGCTACTACCATGCCGACGCCCATTTTCAAAAATTCATAACTCAAAGCCAGAAAATCCCGATCGAGATGAGATGCAATGGCGTTGGAAATTAGATATCCGGATCTCCAATAAATATGTACAAAGATGACCTTTCTAAGCAGTCAAATGGGCGTAGATTTTGATAGATAAAAGGGTCGATTCCAAAGATTTAAGGCCAACAATAATCAAGATCTATTTTCAAAAATTCATAATTCACACTTTTGGAGACTCCAATGGAGATGAAATCTGCGGCGCCTACTCCTTGGGGATGGACAGATGCAGAGATCACAATGCTATTAAATTGAAAGTCCACAATCAATATGGTTTTCTCCAATTCATATACAGTGATTATCTTTACGGATGGTTGGACTTTGCCTCCATGACATGAAAAAGAGATAAACATGAAAAAGAGATAAATAAGAAAAATATGCTGCAGAGTCACTTCAAATTTTCCAAATTTCCAAATCCGCAAGGTCACAATATCTCCAAATCTTGCAGCGGTTATGGAGCACAAGTCTCCAAGGTGGCCGACAAAATCCAAATTATGAAATGACGCGAATCTTGAGGTGGCGATGAAGCACTCATCTTAAGGCGTCGATAATGTCTTAAAACAGCATCCTTCTCAATGTGATGATGAAACACGCATTTTAAAGTAGATGATGAGATACAAATCTAAAAGCAGCACGCATCTCGGCGCGGCGATAGAACACGCATATCGGGGCGACCGATACAGATACAAATCTTAAAGTGGCATAGATTTCAAGATGGTGACGGAGTAGGCATCTTGGAGCAGCTGAATAAATTCAAATCCCAAAGTGGCGAAGTAGACAAGGCGACGCCAGATATATGCAAATAAATGATATGTACGCATATGATAACATCCATATGTAATAAAAATTATGATTCGCAAATAAATGAAATTATATATTCATTGCCTCTCTACTTGTACTTTTGCCCTTAATCGGAGGTTCCCACGACATTGTCTGGGGTAATTAATAATAGAGGCTTGCCTCTATTAGGAATAAAAGAACCCACATAATAAAAAATGATATTTGTGCTTCGATATATCGTTTGGTGTTACACGATGCTAGGCGCGTATTTTCGATCCCACAGTTCTCAATATCAATTATAATCTCAATTGAAACTAGTACTGCAACTGAATAATATAAGATGCACAACTGAAAACATTTTATTGAAAATGCAACTTTACAAAATGTTTTAATCTGCAACTTTTCAAAAAGAAAATTTTGTTTTATTGGTACGTGGGTTTTGCTTCTGTTTCATTGTACTGAAAACATTATAAGAGTAGACAAAATGGCTCACAAGCTCTCTTTCATCCCAAAAATGAAAATTCTCCAAATCATGGTGGTACCCATACTTTCCTTCTAGCTCCTACTTTGCTCCTTTCTTTAACAGCCTTGTATTTCCCTTGTGTTGCAGCTTCTGTTTCATAGGTATTTGGGTTTTTTTTCTCTCTATTATGTTTAAATGTTGCCTGCACAACTGAGTTCCTCCTGGAAGGGTTGCTTTATGGAATGTTTGTATAGGAACATCAATTGCAACTACCTATAATAGTTAAAAAAAAATGAATATTCCCTAAATCAATTTGCATGTTAAAAAAAAAATTAATTGACTACAACACTCACATGTGGCATAGGATTCATTGGGGCATGTTTCTCAACTGCTGCAAATCTTGTTTCACTTATTTTGGATTTTTTTCCCCCTTCTTGTATCCAATTTTATCCTCCTCACATGAGTTCTGCTTGCAGGGTTTGTTATAGGGACTGTTTGGGCAGGTTATGCATTTATCTGCAGTGAGAAGAATAAAATTAGTTAGTATGAACAATTGAGTTTTAATTTGCAATACACAATACTCACCTATTGCATGGGATCCTGTGGGGGTGGTTGCTGCCCTCCTAGAGTTGCCTGTTCAATGTAGTTGGTCACTTGAACTTGCATTATTTCCCTAACACTCATTCATATTAATTTAAGGTAACAAGGAAAAAATGTGATACATATATATTTATTTAACAACACAAAAAAATAAATTTACACACTAACTTGATTTCCATGGTATCTTTTGTTATGTCTTGTTGTACCACATAAGCTGCAGGTCATTCTCACCCCCTTCTTGCTGACTTTCCCTTTGGTGAAGCCAATGTTTTCACCCTCCTCCTTTCTCCTCAGCATAGTCTTCATGCCCCTCCTGTTATTCACTGGCTCGGGTGGGATGATAGGGCCTTGGTCACTCTTAGATCATGAATCTTTGTCATGTGTTGGATTTAATATGTGCCTATAAGTTTTCATAAAGGTGTTGATCACCTTATAACATGCATCTAAGTAATTTTCATGCTTTTCTTTGTTGTAGTATAGTGCAGAAATTGGATGGCTACATGCCACCCCACTCAACTACCATCTCCTACAAGAACAATTACATTCTTTCTTATCAACCACAAACTGCCCATCAGGCCCTAAAACTTGGTATTTAACTTCCCCTAACCATGTTATGTTATATAACCAACTTGATTGCTTGTACTTCTCAAGTTTTTTTACAATTCTAGGGCAGTGCAATGTTGCTATTTTCCTCATGGCATCCCTCCTTTTTTGAATTCTCCTGATCAATTGTGTCCTAATCATCTTATTCATGCCCTTGATCCTAGCTTCTAGGATATGACTGTTAAAACATTCACACAAATTATTTAAAAGAATATCACACTTGAATTGAGATTAGAAGTGTGACCTACTCCAATGTTGGGGTTCATTTTTTTTAATATAATCATATGCTCCTTCAGACATCCCCTTCAGTTTTTCCATTTCTTTCCCATATACAGTAGGGTATGTAGCTGTAGCACAAGCCCATATTTGGTCCTTAAGTGCCTTGCCCCTAAAGTTCTTCCTAAAATTAGTGTGAATGTGTCTGACACAATATCTATGCTCACTGTGAGGAAATAACTCATGAATTGCTAGCATTAAACCCTGAGTTTGGTAATTGTTGGATACATGATCACCCACAGCCAAAACAAGGAAAATGAAAAATGCATAAGAAGAAAAAATCAGTAAACAATAGCAGAATGCAAGCTCAATAAATAAAAAGATGTTGGTCACTGCCTTTTTGTCTATCAGTCATGAAAACCCAATGTTTGTTATTAGTAAACCTAAGATCCTCGGCCAATACCACCAGGAACCACTTCCAATTCTCCTTGTTCTTCTTGCTCACTACAGCCCAAGCAACAGGATAGATGCAACCACCAGCACACAGCAGCTGCTCTCCATACAGTCCTTTCAAGAAGCATCCATCCAATGAAATCAAATGCCTGCAACCTGCCAAAAAACTTGCTCTCAATGGACATGGCCTTGAAGACCATATCATCACTACAACTCAAAATAATGGTTGACCTAGGGTGTGTCTTCAACAACTGTAGCCTGTAGTCATGTAGCCTGACCATATGTGACTCATCATCATCATCTATGAGCCTATGTCCCAGACATAAGCACAGAAAGAAAAGAAAAAAATGCACTTTTCATTCATCTCTATTATTGCACAAGAATCCCAATGAAAGAACTACATATCCAAAAATAAAAATAAGAACAAGTTACCTCTGTGCAATGCGCTTGGCCCAGTAACCTTTCACCCTACTTATGTCAACTTCCTGGTTACTCTTCACAGCTTGAATAATCCCAGCAATTTTCCAAGTAGGACTGCCCTAAATTGTTCTAGATAATTCTTTGCTATCCACTCTGTATTCACATGTCTATTGCTATGATCTCTTGCACACTCATGTTCCAAAATTTCTGTCTTGATCTGTACTGTGTTCCTATCTTTCACCATGGGTGAAGCCCATAGATAGAAAGGGCAACCTTTCTGACAAAATTCTTTGCATTTATTCTTGTTATTAGGCTTAAAATTCATTACATATCGATTCTTGATCCCATAATTTCTCATAGCCTCTTTGAACTGATTGAAGCTCCTAAATTTCATTCCAATCTTGAATTTGGGGTTCTTCGTATCAACCTCATCATTAAATTCAGTATTTCTAGGCCTAGTAGGATATAATGTTTCCTCATCTGTTGAAGAGCATAATTGTAACTCTTTAGACCTTGCATAATCAAACTCCATTTCAAAATCACTTCCTATTCCAGCAGCTTCTCCTTCTGTTTCTACCTCAGCTCTAGCCCTTGCAACATTGGCCCTATCATCTTCATCTGATTCCCCATTAAAACTATAGTCTGAATCATGAAAGTCACGGTCCTCACAAGATTTTTTTCCCCTCACAATGTCTCCCAAGTAAAATATCTTCCAAATTAGCATGCTCTTCAACTTCTTCATCTTCTTCTACACCTTTTAATAAATCAACCATACTTGGAACAACACCCTCATCATTGCAACCACTAGGTTCAGCTCCATGTGCACTGACACCATTGGTAAGTCTAACATACACACACTTCCCTACTAGACCCCACAGACATTGCCATTGACAGGGCATCTGAATCATGTTTTATTTCTTTTAACCCTTTTCCTCACTAGTGTCATCTAACCGCAAAAAACTACAACCTTCTAAATCTAAATTAAATTCTTTGGCCATGCATATAAGTTCAAGTCTGGACATTTGATCTGCAAAACTGAAATCTACATAACCTGCTATTCCTTCAATTCTACCCATGAGATAATGCAGCTATAATGTGAATAATTCAGCATCTGGTACTGGTAATAAATAACATAATCTAAATCAAGAAGACATAACATTTAAAATCTAAATCAACAGAATTTTTATTCTGAAAATTCTGCAAAAACACTCAAAACAGGAAACCCTTGACAAGCAAGGAACATAAGTTCACTACTTTGCTATGTTGTTGTTGGTTTTTGCTATTCAAAAATATAAAAAAACAAACTTTGTCAAGTTTATTTACTACCAGAATTAAAAAGACAGTGAAATACAAAATGTGAGTACAAGGGCTATTTGATATTGTCTAATTCCAAGTTTATCATAAGTGAAATAGCTTGCTCAAGATTAACTGACATAAGTGAAATAACTTAGGTAGAGTACTACATATTCCAATACTAATCTATTTGCAAATAATTGTCTCTGAACAGATCACCTGAAAGAAATTGTGAAATCTGAGATTTCTTTTAATTAGAATAAATGGATTCTTTTAAATTTTGGTGACCGAATTAATTTTCTAAAAAACTGGAAATATTAGAAAAGGAAGGTTTTATAATTAAAACCCTAATTGGGCTTAGTTATTAAAAACCAAGGGTATTTTGATAATTTAGCATGCTTGGAGATCATGAAGGAAACAAGTAAATAAACATTTATTTAGTTAATTGATTGATTTAATTAAAGGAAATGTCCAAGCTTGGAAACTCCTTGGAATTGATTATCAAGGGTACTTTGGTAAATAATCAAGATTGAGAAACTTGATAATTTAATATATTACCAACAAGGGTATTTTGGCAATTTAGAATTTGATTGGAAAACTTAAAGAGGAATGAATCAAATTCTTGGCATGATTAACCTTAATTGTTTTGGTGATTGATTTAAATCAAATAAAGGAAAGATTAATGATTTTTATTTAAAGGAAAGAAGGAAAATCGATTAAATTCCCAATTAGGGATAATTGGAGGCTGACAGGGACCTATCTATAATTAAAGAAGTTTTGAGGACTAAAAGGAAATTGTGCTCCTCTCCCAGATCAAGGACCCTCATGTAAACTTGCAAAAGTTGGGGGACTTGTGTGGAATTTATATAAGAACCATGTATGGTTGTAAGAGAGAACGATTAACGGTCAAGATTAGATAATCTTGAGATCACGAGTAAGTTCTAGGCACTAGAACTATGCTGAGCCCTCCATCCTTCACCTATACTTGGACTAATCCACACCTTTCATCTGAAGAGGCGTTTTAATTAGAGGCGGACGAATTAATCCTGGCCCTTCAACCTCATCTTGATAGAACTGATCTAGATCATCCATCAAGAGGGATGAATCAAGTTCAGAGCAAAGGCGGATAATCCAACCGTCCATCTCCAAACAATACTAACCAAATCCATTTGTGTGGTGGATCTGAGGTAGGATGGAGCGATCACCGTCTATCCGATCAGGAGCTCGATCACGAGGCGGACCACCGCCTTCTTCCTTCGCCAACGCCAGTGCTCCCGACCCCGTTTAACCTAAAATAGCTGCATGTGATTCCGGCCAAGAAAGGAAAGTGGGGAGGGGTGATTGGCGCGGGATCTTCCTCGCCAGCAAGAGATTGATCGCGTAAGGATCTTCCTCGAGCCCTATAAAAGGGAACCGTGGCCGAACACTTGAAGCACACACACCACCGCCGAACTCCTCCACCGTGAGGAGTAGAGAGACAGTGAGAAGGAAACCCAGTCTCTGGCGAGGATAGAGGGAGAGGAACGGGGAGACAAGAAGGAGCCGAGCGCTAGGCAGAGGTGGTCGGAGCCCCGGGGACGGCGACGAGGTCTCGGTAAGCTCTTTCCTCCTCCATGTCTTTCATTCAGACCAGTCATGCATGCATATAGGGGTTAATACGAGAGAGAGAAGAGGGGGAAGGGAGAGCTTTCTTCTTGAGTTCTCGGTCACTGGACGACGACGAGGTGGAGTCTGACGTGGTGGCGTGCACTGGTGGGAGAAGGGAACGGGGGATGCGGTTACAACTACCTCTGGAGGAGATCTTGACGGCACAAACCGCCACTGGCTGGCGGGGAGGGGGAGCATACAGGGCGGGGATGGCCCAGGCCGCCAGAAGCACGCCGGCGACCAATGAGCAAGACTAAGCCCACCTCCACCCGACGGCCTGCAGCTGAGAGAGAAGAAGAGATAGTTAACTGTTATAATCTAATTGATTAATAAGATAATTAGATTGGTGAGGTTTAGTTAATTGATTAAATCATGTAATGATTAAATCAATTAAAAAGGGGTTCAACTGTTGAGTCCAAACTGATTTGGTTAATCGGTTGATTGAATCAATTAAAAGGGGTTGGGCTTGATCAAGTAAAGTAGGCTTGAATAGAACCGGTTTTGAGCAATTAAACTTGAATCAAGTTGAATGGGTTTAGTCCATTAGGCCTAATCCAGAATTTTTATCACTTGCTTGGGTCTGGACTCGGGTCAGGCTGAGATAATTTGGTTGGGTCAAGAGAAATAGGTCTTGGTCTAATCAACTAAAAATAAAATAAAAAGAAAGGAAAGGATGCAAGAGGGGAGGGTTGAACCTGAGACCTCTCAGGTAGGCTTGGTGGGCTTTAACCACCAGGGCCTTGTTGTTGCTTTTAATGGAATAGGAAAAGCTTCTTTATTTAAACTGGTCCAACCAAGTAGAGAAATAAGACTAAAATAGGAAGGAGGAGAGAATTGAACCCGAGACCTCTCAAAAGAGAGTGGTGGGCCTTAACCACTAGGCTATCATGTTTTATTTATAGAAATAAATAAATTTAGTCATTTAAGGTAAAATGACATAGGAACACAAGAAAGGGCCCGCGAGTTAGACTTGGACCCCGTTTAGAGCATCTTACATGTTCAACTAGATAATTTAAATATTACCGACACTGATATAGAGTTTATTAACAGGTTTTGAGATAGAGTTGTGACAGGCGAGATCTTGCCGAGTAATCCCTACCGACTTTATTGAGGTAAGTACACTTGCCTCGTTCCCACTCTCTTGAGTATTTCTTTGGCTTTGTTATATCATGTTCTTGATATTATTGCTTTTGAAACCATATATGCTTCTTTTATTTGTTTGGAATTCTTTTGAGCATGCTTGGTTGTTTCGGGATGTTGGTATCCCTGTTTATTGTTTGGTCTTCCGCCCGGATTCAGTGGAGCATGGGGGCTCCATTGGGAAATGATCAAGGACGGGACACCCTGGCGTTTCGGCTTGCCATGCCAAAGGGACGATACTCTGGTTGTCCTGCCCGTCAGTGGGGTGATTCACTGGCCGTGTCGACACGTAGGAGAGGTAGCGCTACAGACATACGACCTAAGGGTCGTACGACCGGAGGGTCGAGTTTGCAGCAAGTTTGTTGATGATGCTGGCCGGGGGAGGTGTTTGTGAGCTTCCATTGGAACTCTTATCGAAGCTCGAGGGCTTCTATAATTAGGGATCGTACCTTGTTTGTTTTTGTTGTAGACTCCTAGGGATTGCTTGAGGGGCGTGGCCCCAAGATTTGACTTGATTATCATTTTTACTTGATATTATGATGATTTTCTTGAACCCCCGCAAGGGTACTTACTGGGCTTTCTATCCGAAAGCTCACGCACTTGTTTTTTCTTCCTGTTTTCAGATCCTGAGGAGTAGGAGTCTAGCGTACAGGAACCGATCGAGGGTCGGGTTGATAGCAGAGGTACGAGGATCTCATTTATCTTTATTTGTTTGAGTGTGAGACTTTTTATTTGTAGGACCCTTATAGGGCCTAGCTTATGTAGGGGATTTGGACCCACTTATTTGATTTTGTTTCCGTTGTGACCTTTTAATTAAATTATTTATTTTGATTATACGTTATCTGCTATTACTTACTGAGGCCTTGTAGCCGAGTGAGATGCGTCTTACTCCGTTATGGCCGGTCTGTTCACGTGCTCACGGTCCCGGAATCCGGGTTAGGGCGTGACAGAAATCATCCATAATATACATGCTCCACAATATTAGCTACAGATATATCCATTTTTTTTTCTCAAAGATGAATTAATTACTTACTTCCCATATGATTACTTACTGAAATGAGAATACTATAAATTCTAATTAATACTAGTCTTTCAAAGTAAGAAGCGGGAAAAAAACCCTACCATTACACAAAAGTACTATAAATTAAAGAAGAATTTCGGGTTAAATAACTGAATTGATAGGCATTGAGCAGTATGTATTTTATTAACTTGGCACTTTAAATGAATAAGTTATTTTGTTATGAGATCATTGAGAGAACTAATTATATCACTAATTATATAACCATCCACACTTAAAAAAATTAAAACAAAAGAAGGCAATCACATACTCAACATAATAATCATAAATTAAGAAGAACAAAATTCATTGGACCAAATCTTAAATTCAAAATATCATATTATTTCAACTCTTTATCTAAATCTAAACAATTTCAAATAAATTGTCATCCCCCAATTCTCATTCACTGAAATGTTTTGATTATGATTAAAAATTTTTTTTTAACAATGCTGCCATTTTTTATGTTAATTACCTATTATCACCTTACAGCATTCAAAGTTCCAGGTGAACATAATAACAATGTTGCTATTATGATTAAATTACAACATTCAAAGTTCTAGGTTTTTATATATTATGTTCACCGGTAAACAATCTAGTAAACGCAAGGCAAGGACACTTAATTTTGAACAATCTGTACTAAAAGGATCTTCTCAATTACTAAAATCTTAATTTATGTTTTTATTTGTGCTAAAGGGCACTTACAGTAAGCCGGGCCTTCCTCTCCCTCTTGCCATATCTCCCAATTAACCGACATGTCTCTACGATGACGGGTGAGCCCTTAGGTGAGCCCTCTCTCCTTCTCGTTCTCGCTGGGGAACAAAAGGAGTCAACCTCCCCCGGAACGACGGTGGCCCTCAGGTGGTGGGTCCTCAGATGGGCCCTCGGGTGAACCCTCAGGTGAGCCCTCTCTTCTTCTCGCTCTCGCACTCGGTGGAACGATGGTGACCCCCTTCTCCCTTTCACTGTCTCTCTCTAAGTATAGGGATGAAGAAAGGTAGTTAGAGAAGAACAAAAAGCTAGTGATAGTGACCACTCGAGGGAAGGAGAAGATAGGGACCGAGCAATTTCAACTTTAATTGAATTCCCAGTGAGGTGGAGTGCTGACATGTCTTTCCGGAGTCCACATCATCACATTTGAGCCAAAAATCACTGGGTGACTGCCCGGTGAAATAAAATTTAAGTTGGGGTACTATTTTGCTTCAAATTGAAGTTTGGACCCCAAAATGAAATAAGTTCATAGTTAGGTGACCTACCAAAAAATTTACCCACTCACCACTTTACCAAATTGTATGAAAATCGACATATTATCTTATTTTTCGATGTTCTTTCCATCCATACGGTTGGATTTGGGAAAAAAACTCTCCAAATGCCTCAAAATGAGGCTACCTTACTTGCACAGTGATGTGGCCGGCCGCAAGTGCGACCGACCGCACCATATCAGCCCCCTATATATATATATATATATATATATATATATATATATATGGACCATGATAAGGTCAGGCCAGCAGTAAGTGCAGCCGGCCCGCTATGTGAGATGGAATATCGGGTCGGGCCTCGGGCCGCCCGAAGCCCGGCCCGATATTCCATCTCACATAGCGGGCCGGCCGCACTTGCAGCGGGCCGGACCATATCAGATCCCTATATATATATATATATATATATATATATATGCACCTTGATGAATCTAAACCATTGATCTTCGATGATTAAACCCAGTCCTTATTGGCTTAACGCATAAAATTAATTCATTAAAACAAGGCCGATTCTTTTATTGACAATCGTTGATGATATGGATTTTGATTTTCCATATTGATATAGACTTATTCTTAAATTTTCTTTTCATTTGACTTAACAAACTAGGACTCACCATCAAATTACTTGTTTTTCTCTCTAAAGTATTGAGATATTGAACAATTTGATGAAAGATCAAAGTTATATTATTCATTTATTCTTCTCTTCGCCTTCATTCTCTGCAATACTTTAGCATGTCTTCTGCTTTATAAGATGCATACTTCACCATCTTTAGACTTTCTCTTTTATTTAGCCAATGTTAGTCATGATTTTCAATTATTTTAATGACTTTTTGTCAATGAAGATATTATTGATTAAGATGATGGTTGAATTCTATTAACATTATATAAAATCTGTGAATTATAATGACCATGAGAATAGAATAACTTTAATTTGGTCTACATATTTGATTTTTGTTCTTACTTTCTATGAAAGACAAATTAAATCTTTGTTCATTTGAGAAGCATTCTTGAATGACCTAAGAGATGTAAATTAAAAGCTAGTGTTAGTTAAACATCACTACTAATCTTCTAGAGAGGATGATCCCTAATTAGTTCAAACTTATTTCTCTTTTTGGATTGATAATCTATTTGTAAGATTTAAATGATATTCCCCACGCAAAAAAATGATAATAAATAGTACATAAGAATTGTATAAACAAACACATAAATTTAGCCAAACATTTTTTTCAGCATAAATATTTTTTTAATTAATTGTTTTCTTAAGTCTTTTATTGTTTAATTTGACATATATATATATATATATATATTAAAGTTTTCAAACACTATATTTATTTAAAACTAATTCGAGATATTAACTTTCTTTTATATTTATTTTAGTTTAATTAAACAAATACGACTAACCAATTCAAACCAGAAGCAATGGAATGTCTTGTGAAAATTTGCCTTACATTCACTGGAAAGGAGCCAGCCAAATACTCTAACGCACAAAAGACTCCAAATAGTGAAACAGATTATTAGTAGCGACCTATGGGCCACCTATGTATCTCTACTTTTTGTTTTGACATATATCATTTTTAATCTTAATAAAAAGTGATTTATTTATAATTATCAAATAGAGATAATTATTTATTAATCTCTGGCACTATTTGGTACTATTTCTTACCTAAAATATACACACCCAAAACAATATTATACTAAACTCCTACACATCCCCCCAAGGACCCCAAGAAAAAAAGTAAATAGTTTCAGAGACCAATAATTCATTATTTATATTAAATAAATAAATAAATAAATAAAGTTTAATTAATCAATATTTATAAAGAAACCAACCATTCAAAAAGAAATATCAGCTTTCTCATTGACTTTTCATTCTCTTTTAAAATAAAACAACCCCCATCCCCAGATCAACCTAAGTGTTGTCCAATATATAAAATACATTATTCATTAATGTTTCTTGTTTGCATGAAATTGGCTACAACTTGAGGTCAAGCTCAAGCATGTTGCATGCTTTAATGTATATTTGTCCATCACTGTGTATATATCTCAATGGCATTCCATCCACTTGTCAATCACGTCTACTGACATAATCTTTATGTTATATGTCACCATGGTTCTTGTTGTTCGCTTTTGATTAGATATCTTTTCTATTGGTGTTATCCATATATGCTCATTGTTCCATTCAATATTTATTATAGGTGTAATGTTAAATTTAGTCCCTTTATTATACCGATTTATGATTTTAAATCCCTTTATTATAATTTGAGTTTTTTTATCCCTATATTTTTATGATTTAGAAATATCAAAAGACATATTTAAAGACTTATTTAAATTCCTAAAATCGATTTAAAAAGGAATCACATTTCTCAACTGCTTAGAAAATGTATTGCACCTGTGGGTTTAATAGAGGAACTAAATTAGGTATCAAACATTTATTATATCATTGACAAAGCAAAATGGATATCCGTTAATATCCAAATATGAATAATTTATTTTAAAGTGAATAATATAATAATTATTAATTATTATTATTATTATTATTATTATTATTATAATTATTATTATAGCAACAGTAACAGCAGTATTAGCATTTTCTAAATTTCTCCATATACCCAAATTTTTAATTTGTTCCCATTGAACTTTTATTTTCAAATTAATTGAAATTTAAACACTATTTAATTTATCGTTATTGAGTTATCTAATTTTCCATCAACTAATTTAACTACTTAAAAACAATGTTTTAGCCAAAAATCCAAAATTGAGATTTCATTGAAGCTACAGGAATTTCCATGTAGCACCATATGTAAAACCAACGTAGTATGTGACCGTTTGTTGGTAATTTTGACGTAAAGTTACTGTAAAATTTAAGAACTAGTGCATAAGTTAGGTTAATTTACTTTTATTTTTTTTATTTAATATTTTTATATGCGTCTAAATACATAGATAGCCTTCAAGTTTCTCTTAAATTATAAGGTTGTGTTGGGATAGATTTGGATGTATGAAAATTAAGGGCCTGTTTGGGTAGACCACAATTATATAGTATTAGGTACAATATGGAGTTTTTTAACATTTTGAGAGAATTACTACATAATGGGTGTTTGGGTTGGTTCATTGGGGCCACAAAATTATGGAATAACATAAGGTTTATGGAAGAATAAAATATTCCACTTGGAGTGGAATATTTTGACATTGAGAAATCGTCACTCCTCCTTCAAAGCCCTCCCTTCAAAGCCCTCTCCTAAGCGGCCTCATCGTCGAGCGCCATCTCTTCGACGCGATCCCACTGGAAACCTCACCCCTCTCGTTGCCAGCGCCCTACCGCCCCTCTCGCCGGCTGACCACCACGCACCTCCTCATGGACGTGGCTCACGCCACTTCGAGGCGACCCGGTGAGTGCAAGGTTGAAGCTTTTGGATCTCTTAAAAAGAGGAACTTGGATTTGCTTTGATGTTTTGGGGTGTATTTCTCGTGAAAGGAGGAAGCTTTTGGAGTGTGGTACGCTTTCGAGGAAAAGAAGTTTGCTTCCTTTTCTCTTATTGTTTTCCTGGAAAGGAGAAGCTCTGGGGTGATGTTCTTGGGTTTTGGTTTGCAGTGAAAGAAACTCTTTTTACTGGGATTTCTCTTTGTGATTGAAAAGCTTGGCATTTTCTCTGTGGAACTTGGAGGTGGTGGGGTGGATTGGATTTCGTTGGTTTTCTGGATTTCGAAAAGCTTTCGAAACGCTCATCATGACCTTCAAGGATTTCTTGTACATATAAAGCACCCGTAAGTATGGATGTATGATGCTGTCTAGTTTCTGAAGTTGCAGGACACCGAGTCGGCAAATTGCTGAGTATGAATACATCATCGTCTTCATTCTTCTTCCTCCAATGATTTATAAAAGAATCCATGTTTAAACTAGTGGCTAGAAGAGTAAATTTTGGGCTAAAGAAAATGAGCTTGTATAGTGCCAAGAAGTCATGTTGTATATAAATAGAGCAAGCTCATAACGGTTAGAATTATAACGACTACTTTTTAACGGCTATTTTTTGAATATTTAACGGCTATTTTTTGAATTATAATCCAACGGCTATTTTTTATATTATGTAATAATTTTTTATTATGTTACCAAACATTCATTCTATAGGAATAAAATATGTAATAATTTATGTAATAATTTTTTATTTAGGTAGCCAAACACTCATTCTGTAGGAAAAAAATATGCCAGAATTTCTGTAGTAATCCTATTCACTTCCTACATAATAAAATTATGCCATAATATTTTACTTTGTATCCAAACAGGCCCTAAGAAGAAATTTTTTCCTTTCTTTTTCTAATGTCACATTTATTCCTAAATTATCCAATAAACAAGACCTTTCATTCCTAAATAAAGAGGGATTTAATTTGGTTCTTGTCACTATTAAACACATCATGTTTATCGTATGTACTTCTTTTGTTATTATCCTTCTTCATATATATATTCTTTTATTTTATTCAATGTAATAAAAACAACAATTCTCCTCTCTCATCTTGCACTCATCCTTTCTTATTTATCTTTATATTTTTTTTCTTTTTTTTTATTATTAAAATAGATAAATCATATTCTTCTTGTTTATGCATTGCTAAATGTGTATTTAAAAAAGATCCTTGGATAGATTACATCATAAATAATAAATCCCTTGAGTCTAGTCTTCTATCTAGGTGTCTTCAAAACCACACCTTGGGGAGTGTTGTGTTAGCTCCTCCCGTGTAAACACAATTCTCCTCTTGACAATGGATTCCATTGTAATCAGCTTCAGTTTTTTAGACGCATGAGCTGTATCAAACCAAAAAAATATTAGAAAATCGATACCACAAATTGTTTTTGTGTAAAAACTCACACGCGGAGTACTTTCATGCTTGACACCTCAATAGAAAATATATTCCAATACAAAGATTAGCAACTATGTATATAAGTTATACATATTTTAAACAAATAATATGTAAATTAAAATACAAGTTGAACAGTGAACAATCTATGCAAAAAAATTGTTTTTGTGTAAAAACTCACACGCGGAGTACTTTCATGCTTGACACCTCAACAGAAAATATATTCCAATACAAAGATTAGCAACTATGTATATAAGTTATACATATTTTAAACAAATAATATGTAAATTAAAATACAAGTTGAACCGTGAACAATCTAGCAAAAAAATTCCTATGTAGGACCTGTTATCCATATATGACACATTGTCGAAAGAGTTATAAAAACAAACCAAAGAAAAAATGAGTTGTAATGGCAAAATTTTAAGATTTATTAGTTTTGAATAAAAATAAAAAATAAATTAAGGGAGAAGGGGTATCTAAGTATAAATTCACACAGATAAAGCTTGTTGTTTTTAGAGATATGCATACATGATTCGCCTCATGTCTTCATAAATTTACATAACCTTGTAATGCTTAAATGATATATCTACTTTCTGCAAACTACTCAAAATGTTGTTGGATTGAGTTAAACCCAACACCATAAAGATGCGAAAACATACAAAAAGTTCATCATATTTCATAATAACAAACAATAGAATAATATTAAATAACAAATCCAAACATTAAAATTCAAAAGATATGCAAAGGTAAAACAAATAACTAAAATATCCCTATGGACTACGAAAGTCATCCATATATTATCACCCAAAAAGCTACCTTTTGAATGATTTTGAAGAATTCACGGGTGTCAATGGTGAACGAATAAAGGTCAAGTTAAGAAGATCTCTAACAGGCCTATTGTAGCCCTCAGACATTTCTTTATGGCTTGAATAGTTGAAGAAGAGGAGGAAAATAAGATTGATGGTCCCATAGACTCGATTCCATGGGATCATCCATGGAACCGAGTCCATGATCCATTACAACCATTTAAAGTGTCTCGAGATGTGTGTTTGACACACATTTTAAGACCATCTTTATGGCTGTCTTAAGATGTGTGCCCAACACACATCTCAAAATGCTTTTTATGGTTGGGATGAACCATAGACTCGGTTCCATGTCCATGAAACCGAGTCCATGGGATCATAATTCGGAAAATGGAAGGTGGCTAAAGTTGTCATCTTATGGCAGATGTGAGGGTTTCACCAATGAAGGGAAGAAGACATGGCCTCAAAGAGGTTGGTTACCAAATTAGTGGAAAGTTGGAAGTCTAATAATGTTGCTTTAACATACTTGAGATTTGGGGGCTTAGTCAAGACCATATGCGTTGTAGAACTCTTCACCTCCCTCTTTTCATTTGAAGAGAAATGGATCAATTTATGTTTTAAATGAGTAAAAAAGTCTAATAAATTTGTCATTCAACCCACTGATAAAATAAACAATAAATTAATATAGATTTAAATATAATGAAACTATCCATATAAGTCCAACCATTCATATTCCATTAATAAGCTCATTTTAGTAGTAATCAACATTTTTTAAATTTAATATCTATTCTCATGAAAAATTAATAATTAATAAAAAATATATTTAAAAATTAAATAAAATAAAATATGCATAAAATCAATTTAATGTAAATCTAAAAATGCATTGTACATCCAAAGAGTTGGAAAACAGTAACTAAGATATATAATTATTATAAATAGAATTGATAGAGGATATTTTGGCATGTACACCAAAATTTTTATAAAATAGCCTCCACTGAAAATACTTTTTATATTTTCTAAATATGAAAATTATGTAAAAGTTAAATAATAAATTAAAATATATAAATATTTTATAATAAATTAAATTTAAGATACATTTAATAGGGCATTTAAGATATATTTAATAGACTTGGAATATTATTAGAATTATGATAACTCATTAATGGTAATTTGGTCCACACACATTGAAATATTAGACCAACAATCTGCTTATAGGAGTATAATAGATAATAGATAATAGATATAAACAAGTTTTAATATTGAAATACCAATAGGTTCCTTTAATCTCAATAATATTGACAAAGCATATCTAAATCTAGAAGCGAGTACTCTTGGCCTGTATTGGTATAGATTATACTTGTGTATGGCGTAGATGGTTGGGATGAACCCAGGATCGAACCCCCACGACCACAAGGTGAGGCGCGACGCAAGGAAGTCTTTGCCATACCGACTTACTACCTCATGGGTACGGGGCACTTATATCCTTCGTCAAAAAAAAAAAAACAAACAAACAAGCATATCTAAATGATTTTCTTATATATAAATTTGTCTAGAGATTAAACATTAGTCTCAAGAAGATAATTAGTTTACCCTCATTAATGTTTAGACCTAAAAAATTAGGACAATACCAACGGTATCTTGGCCTATTGGTACCGGGTTCTTGCGAAGGGTGTGTTCTCTCAGATGAATCGTTTGAACCCCCGCTCACTCAAATGAGGGCTTAGGTGTGTTAAGGTGGGCTCCACATTTGTGTCCGTCCCTGACTTCCCTTGTGGGGGCACTTGTTACTTTTGTTTAAAAAAAAAAAAAAGAAATTTCACTAAATTACCATGTGGTTTATCTCTTTATCAATTCGATGTCTATGGTTTGACTTTGAGCACTTTATTACCCTATGGTGCCCCCCATGAGCATATTGGTGCAAACCCGTTAAAATTGCTAACATGGTATTAAAAAATGATATAAAATGACTTTTTTACCCCTTATATAATTATTTAAAATTTTTTTATGCCACATCAACAATTTTAACAGGTTGGCACCAATATGCTCATGGGGCACAATACAGGGTACTAAAGTGCTCAAAGTCAATCACAGACACCAAATTGATAAAAAATAAACCACATGATAGTTTAGTGAAATTTCTCTAAAATAAAAATAATAATAAAAATAGGGTAATGAAAACTTTAGTTTATGTATAGTATTCTTCTTGGAACCTCAAATAATAAATTAATTGAACTATGTCAATAATAATAATAAATAATTTCTTTTAATACATTTTAGTCTCTTGGAAAGTCTATGGTTACTTGCTAATTTTAAAATTTCAAAAATATTATATTTTGATTTATATAATTTTATTTAAAATTTTTCGCCAAGTGGCATTAATTTCAAGCTTTTCTAGGGAAATTAATAAATAAAACCACACACATCAATTAATATAAGACAATATTTGAAAATAATGATAAAAAAGTTATATTGTTTATTTTAATGGACATTG
Organism: Dioscorea zingiberensis; assembly: GCA_026586065.1. NCBI lineage: Eukaryota > Viridiplantae > Streptophyta > Magnoliopsida > Dioscoreales > Dioscoreaceae > Dioscorea > Dioscorea zingiberensis. Next base: position 74,099 of record JAGGNH010000056.1, on the reverse strand, counting down.
ATTAAAAAAAATTTAAAAAAAATTAATTGCCATTATACAAAAATAAAAACAGAGAATCCAAGAGCTACTCTGTACCTACCAGCCATGTGTTAATTAGGGATTATTTTATGACATCTAGATCAGGGCGGCATTGGCTCAACACTGAAGCTTGACCAAGTCCAAATAGTCTTTTAATTTTTTATTATTTACATATTATATTATGTTGACCATTGACACAATAATCAATTTATTCTGAGAATCAAAGTAGATTTTAATCTGAGAAGTAGATCTGAGAAATAAAAATGTTTTAAGAGATTTCGATAAAATAGATAGGGCTGTGCACGGTCCAGAACCGGACCGGACCGGTGTAACCGGTTTCCTTATTATGTGGACCGGACCAAATAATAGGAAAACCCAGACCAGCTAAACCGTTTTGGACCGGTCCGGTTCCGGTTTTTATGAATTAAATTATTAAAAATTGAAATTAATATATAACAATTAAAAAAGTAAATAAGATCAAAGAAAAATAATTTTTCTCTTTTTGCAGCAAAAGGCACTGAATGAGAAATTGTATTGTAAAGAGATGACTTGCAAAATGAGAAGGTTTTTCTTGGTTAGTTTAGTATTTTAAATATCTTTTAAGACAACCAAACTTCTCAAAATAATCTTGTATGGTTTAACTATTCACCCATATAGGTACATATGGGTGAATATCATCATCATCCACCTCATAGATGTTGTTTAAGGGCAATTCTTCATAAAACATCATTATACCATTATCAAGTATTTTTATATTTTTATATCTATGTAATTTTTCATATTTCTAAGATTTCCTAAAGAATTTAAATTTAAAATTTATTTAATTATATCGAATAATGCCATATTTTAAACTATTTCGTATAAAAATTTAACATTTTTTTCACAAATCAATAAAAATATACAACAATTGATAAACCAACCTTTGACCTAGAATTGAGTCTATTGACTTATTCTCATATGTTAGAAACTTACAAACAATTCAATTGAATTTTATTAAGTATTAATTAATTCTATAAAAAATAAAAAATAAAAAATAATAAAAACTACATATAAACCGGTCCGATCTGGTTTTGGAACCGGTTCTAGACCGGACCGGACCGGTTAATGGAAAAACCTGATGAAACCGGACTGGCGGTCCAACCGGTTTTTTTGGACAGCCCTAAAAATAGAGATGATCTCCTTTTATATTTTTGTGATGATTGAATGACTAAATATTTGATTTAATAGTTGGGCATTCATCTTGGTGCTATGCTTATGTGATGTGTATTCTTTTTTTTTTTTTGAAATAAGGGGATAAACCCCATTATACAAAGATAGGACATGCGCACGGAGAGGACTATCACGGGTTCCACGCTGGAGCTGGCCGACTCATGGGATACACCGAAGTGCAGACGCAGACGCGTCAAGCGGGGCTCAGGTTACCGCCCGTGACTACCAAACCCACACGGAGTTATCCATGTGTGTGTGGGCCACACCCACTGGGCGGCCCACACCATACGCATTCACTCCGTCTCAGAGGAGATTCGAACTCTGTTCTACTACTCGTAAGCGGAGGACCTTGCCGCTAGACCAAGAGGCCTTTGGCGATGTGTATTCTTTTAACCTATAAAATATTAATACTTTAAAAGCTTGTTTTGATGGAATAAAAATTCAAATAAAACCCAATTCTAAACTAACCTATTGATACAAGTAGCTGTATAACGTACTTTAGAATTTTATTAGTTTTTTAATCAAGATTGGTACTCCTTAATTTCCAAACTTAAACAGGTCAAATTATAAGTCCATAAACATCTAAAAAAGGCGTCTAAAACTCCATACTCATATTCAATTAATCAATTCCACAATTTATTAATGAACTATTGATAATAAAATAAAGGTATAATCCTCAAAATAGTCTCTCTATTTTAACCGGATAGCCCTTTTAGTCCCTCTAATATAATTTGAGCCTTTTATCTCCCTCTATTTTTTGATTTCGGTCTATTTAGTCCTTCTGTCAAACATGAGTTAAATTTCCCGTTAACTTATGCTGACGTGGCTTTTTATAATATTAAAAAATTATTTATAAAATAATAATAATAATAAAATGAGTACCGGGTTCAGATCCGGATGATGATAACAGATCCAAACCCGTTACTGAACACTTTGCGTGGTAATAAAATGAGGGTTTGGATCCGCTATCATCATCCGGATCCGAACCCGGTACTCATTTTATTATTTTTTATTTTTTAAAAATAATATTTTAATATTATAAAAAGCCACATTAGTATAAGTTAACAGAAAATTTAACTTTCATTTGACAGAGGGACTAAATGGACCGAACTTGAAAAATAGAGGGAGATAAAAGGCTCAAATTATATTAGAAAGACTAAAAAGACCACTTGATTAAAATAGAGGGACTATTTTAAAGATTATATCTATAATAAATTATAATATTAAAACATTCCTGTGACAGTAATTTTCATGGAAGAGGCCCTAGTTCTATCCAAATAAGATAGAAGATGAGTTTTTTTATTTGACATCTCTTTATTTTTCAATAATATTCCATAACCATATTTTTTATTTTTATTTTACTTGTCACAATTTAGTTCTCCCAACCAAAAACCTTAAATATTTTTTAAAATCATTTTAAAAACCAAGTAAAACCAAAGGCCTCTTGGCCTAGGGGTACCACTGCCTTGCGTTAGACGGGTGGTCTCGGGTTTAAGCCTCCACTCACACAAGGCAGTGATATATAGGTTCCCACTTAGAGGTGTTCGGCATGTTGAGCTTGCTCCGTGGTAGAATCCTTCTCTACCTAGGATGAGGGCACAATGCGCCCATTGAGCTTGCTCTGTGTACAACATGTTGAGCGTGCTCCGCGCAACTGTGCCCATCCTTTGAATCTCTCGTGGGGTCGCTTGTCAGCTAATTTTTAAAAAAAACCAAGTAAAAAGTAAAAATAACCTCTTTTTTCTATGGTTGATATCAACCAATGACTAATAAACAATTAAGAATATTTTGAAAGAGGTTATAAGTAAATTATGATTTTATTAATGGACTACATGTAAATTTATGCTTAATTTATAAAATAAATATGGGATTAACATATATTTTTAATTTTTTAATTTTTTAATTTTATTTTTGAAAAAGTGGATAAACCACATTCATTCATTAGATTTGCAAAAGGTTCATAACTGAACCGAAAATTACACATTGTTAAGAGGTAGCAAGGTCATGCCTGATCCTTGTGCTACAAGGGGGTGTGTTACTACCCCTTGGGTATTGTCGGCTTGCTCCTCATCGAAGTATGCTCCAAAGATCTAGGTGCCTACTCCTTTCTGGTCAAGACAAGGCTTCACATCACGATGACGTGCATCTCCTACTGCCATGCTTTCCTAGCAGCATGCACAACAACAAACTAGGATAAGAATAAGTAATTAGCCCGGTGGATTAGTTTCTTGAAAACTCGGTGTTTGTCGTCGAAACATCTCATATCCCTTTCCAGCCATATGCTCTAGGTGATGGCCATGACCATCAGGTCCCACCCCGTACCAAGCTCCTTTTCCTCTAATTTGGAGACCGCTGCCTCCCCCCATAAATCTTGTATCTTGATAGGAGGAGTCATGCGTCCAAGGAGGCTCCGGTAATATACTCAAATCTCTGTCGAATATGGATGTTAGCTGAGTAGGTGTTCCGTGGTCTCCTCCTCCACCACACAAGAAACATGTCATTCTGTCCCTCCTCTAGTTTCTTTTTGCTAGGTTGAGAAGCATGAGAAGCTTGTCATCCTATGCCAACCATACAAAACTTTGACTTTCAGGGGGGCATGCTTGTTTTTAAAACGATATTAGGAGGGTGCTTCTTGATCCGCCATCCATTCGGAAGTGATATTGCGATTTGACTGTAAACACTTGGTTCAGAGTTAGCCTCCAACGTCTACAGTCTTGGCTATCAGCACATTCTTGGACTAGATGTTCCTTGATCTAGTGTATCATCTCCTCTATACCTTTCGATAGCGGTTCGAGCCGGAGCAACGGAATGCCCCTTTGGTACTGTCGTTGTGCTTCGTGAACTGTGAGACTTGCCTTTCCTAACAGTATTTGAAGCTTCGGAAAAGTCTGCAGGGGCTCTGCTCGTTGATCCAATTCTTAAACCATATTTGTATTATTTCTCCTTTTATGGGGCAGATGTTTGCCATAACTAGGTCTCGTTATGCTGCTACCCTCTTCCAAAAATAGGAGGGTTTGCTTAGTGCTTTCTTCAACGGGTTGATATGCGAGTTCCTAAAGTAGGCCTACATTATTACATTTCTGCATATTCTGGTCGCCCCTCTAAACAGCCTCCACCACCATTTGCCCAACAATGACTCATTAAAGGCCTTTCAGGTTGACATGCATTAAAAATAATTATTTGTAAGATATTCAAAATAAATAATTAGATTCTTAATAAAATAAAATATAAAATATATCATAAATTAAAATTGAGTACATAATATATCTTTTAAGTGACTAATTTTCACTTCACATATGAGTAAACATTAATTGAAAAATATATGATATATAATGTTGATGCGAAAATCAGAGATAATTCTCGATCTAGCTCAACAATTGAATTTGTAGTTTGATTGGGGATAGATTTGGATGAGATTGAAGATGATCGAGAGAGATAAACTCAAAAAAGAGAAAAATGAACACAAGATTTACGTGGAAACCCCAAATTGGGGTAAAAACCACGGAAGATCTCCATAATCGGAGATGAAATCACTATCAACTCGATGAGATTACAAGATTGTTGGTGGAATTTTGGTTTCTGGAGAGGCAGGGCTTCGCCGATCATCCAGAGGTTGGAGATGACTTGGTGGGATCCTCTATTTATAGGCCTTAGGGAGTAGGAGCTGCTTGGGGAGCAAGTCACACTCAATAGACCACGTGTAGGCTAGTGGGTTAGCTCCTAATAGGCCATGTGGGTGTCAGCTGGAGTTAGTTCGGTTGACAGCTCATCTTTCTTCTAGATGTTTCTAGATTGCCAGGCTGGTATTCGGTTAAATCTTAACGGCATTTTCTTCTAAAAGCTTCCAGATCGTTAGGCTGTCATACAGTTAGATCTCAACGGTCTCAACTGTAATTCTTTGTAGAAGAGTGTCAAATCCTTTGGTTCATGGCGCGGCCTGTGAACTCAGGATCTGTGGTGCCTTCTTCGGGTCAGGGAGCGCGGACTCTGAAAATCGAAGAGGTAAGCCAATTTTCCCGAGGGGGTTTGTGTCACGCCCCGACCCGGATTCCGGGACCTCGAGCACGTTAACAGACCGGCCGTATTCAAGCAGAGACAACCTCATCTTAAATACAAGGCCTAATAAGGTGATAAGCAGATAACATTTCATAACATAAATAAACTCGTGTTCAAAGGAACATAGAGTCATCAGGGTCCATAGGCCCTATAATAGTCTGGTCCCTATACGGGTCCTACAAATAGTAAAGCTCACAGAATAAAAGAAAAGAGGACTCTTAGACCTCTGATCTCCCGGTGTCTTCTCCTCAGGCTCCGCCCCCTCCTAAACCTCGGAATCTGTAAAAGAGGAAAAGTGAAACACATGCGCTTCGAATGGAAAGCCCAGTAAGTACCCATGCTGGTCACAATGACATAAATAGGAAGTATGTCAACCAATGAGATCATAATACCAACAATATAATCCTAGGGGTCCACCATAAACGAATCAAAGGTACGACCCCTGATACAGAAGCCCTCGGGCTCTGTAATGAGTTTCAAGAGAACTCAAGGTTCACTCCCGGCCAGTATGTCCAGCTATTCGCTGTAAGCACGACTATTTTGGTCGTTCGACCCTCCGGTCATAGGTCGGTAGAACTACCTCTCCTACGTGTTAACACGGTCAGTGTACCATGCCCACTGACAGGTAAGACCTTCAGAGATTTGCCTCTCTGGCAAGGGAGACAGGAATGCCAGGGGGTCCTGTCCCTGAACATTCCTTTATTGGAGCTTCCCTAGCTCCACTGAGTCCGGGCAGTAGACCGTAGCAATCAGGGATACCAACATCCCATAAGCAACCATACATGCTCAGCAAAATTCCAAAATAAATAATGACGCATGTATGTTATCAAAGAAGCATAAGATATCAATGCATAAGCAAGTCCAATAAAAACCCGAAACCGGGTAGGAACTAGGCAAGTGCACTTACCTCCGGTTCGTTGGAACTAGATGTCCTTCTAGTCTTCTCTAGTGTGCCAATATCTCCCCGAGAGTATCTGGCATACATAGACCCTTATCAGAGTCAAGTTTTCAACAAGTTTCTATGTCCCTAGTTTCACATGCACGTCCAACGTTCTTATTGGGCTTAGGCCCACTAACGGGTCCTAAGGACCATCTCTTGGGTTACTGCCCCTTTTTCCTATGTTTCCATGTCCTTTAGTTGACCTTAGACCTAACTGGTTTAAACCTAGTCAACTCTAGTTTACTTGTCGAGACTAGTCCTTATTTAGTTCTCTCTAACCACTTTAGGTGATTTGGGCCCATTTCAAGCCCATTACTCAGTTTAACTTGACCTTAGCCCCTTGTTAACCAAGGAAGGGCATTTTGGTCATTTGGGAAATTTTATGACCCTTTTTATTTCATTACAAATCTCTATTTTATTTGTTATTCGAGCCCAGCCCGTCGGGCTTTCTAAACAATGGGCTTAATTCCCTTTTTAAATCGGTCCAGGTTTTATTTTAAACACCTTTAACTATTTGACTTGTCATATATTCAATTATTTTAACGATGTGTCACACTACCAAATAAATATTTAGTAACCTTACTAAATACTCTTTAAATCATATGGTGTAACAAGTTAGTTTCTTTGTCACATTGCTATAATCTCATATAGTCGTTTCAACTATACAATCCTTCCAAAATAACCATTTAAAGATTTTTTTTTGTCACACTTCTATCACTAGGAACGAGCTATTTAACATTCTTAGGTTTTAAATTTTGTCACACCCATAGGTTTCATAAATTTATCGATCATCGAACGAGATAGTTAATCAACTATCAACTTGTCACACTTTTATTTGATTATCTATCTCTAAGTTTTAATATTTGTCACGTTAGATAATCAACTAAATTTTTTTGTCACACTTTTAAGGTATCATATAAATTAATAATCTACCCCAAGGTTTTAATTTTCTATCCTTAGCAATATTGATCACACTAAGTAATCAATAAGATTTTTTTTTTTTTTTGTGACATTACTAAAGTTCCACAATTAATCAACATAATTGTCACATCTCTATAGTTTCCAATTTTACTATCTCATCTAGCTAATTACTATTTGTCACAATTATTAGTTAATATCTTAACCCAAGAGAGAAAAAAAATAAACTAATTATTTCAATTAAGTCCAAATAACATAATCAGTTGTCACACTAAGTTAACAAATATTTAGTTAACTTTTAATCCATTAAACATATATATATATATATATATATATATGCATATTACTGAATTTATCATTAATATTTTTTTTTTAATTTTTCCTTCATCTTCTCCGTTTATTCTCCTTTCTCGCGACAGTGGCTCGTCGGAGCCTGGAACGCCCACCGGTGGCCGCGTGAGGCCGCATGTCTGCTCCCGGCCTCGCCTAGCTCTGCCTCCACTTCCTCCGGTCGATGCCGGTCTCATTCCCCCCGCGCTGGTGTACCTTGGCCGTGCGTCCCTCACCTCCGACGAGTTCGTATCACTACTACAGACGCAAGCAACCTAATCTAATGACGCAACACAGAGAGAAGGGCTTACCGGAGGGGGGGCGGCGTTTGGTTCCGCTGGAGTCCTTACGGTTGCCCTGCAACTATGTCGTCTTCTCCGGCGAGCTCAGCCGCTCGTGGAACTCCACCTTCTCTATCACGACTTCTCCTTCCTCTCTGTGTTATCAGGCTCCCGAAACTGCGAGCTCAAAAGCCAAAGCGAGCTCTCTGGGACTTCTCTCTCTTCTCCTCTGTCACCTCAGGAGGCTACTTGAAGCTCGAGGCGAATGTGTGGCCAGCGATGGGGTGGTGTCCCCTTTTATAGCCCTAGGAAGCCGAGACGAATGCGTCGACTCTCGGGGAAAAATGCCACGCGGCGTGATGGTGGGTTTCTCGCTTGAAAGCAGTTGGGGACGGTACGGCGGGTCTCGGCGGAGAGCGTTGCGTGGTGAAGGTGGTGGAGGTGCCTCGGGATCATCACTTCGATGATCAGCGGCCTGGGTTATTTGATTGAAATCGGCGGTAGATACCCCACCATCTCGCCTCGGATCTGACATCCCCAGTTGATCAATGGGCGAGATTTGAAACGGACCAACGGTCCGATCTTATTACCATGCCTCGCATCCAAACCCCATCAGATGATTTAATCTGAGAATGCCACACGGCTTCTGAGATCAGCAACCCTTGCCTCGCGATCTATCACGATCAGATGGATCGGCTCTTGGTTTAACACGTGGCATCCCATAGGCCACTATAATGCTCCGAGATCGGGACTCATCTGAGATCTTTTGATCTCAGCCGTCCATCCATTTCCATATAGATTTTCTCTCTGAAAATTTTCAAGAGATCCCTGATATGTTTTCCGGTCACAACTGGGTCCAAGCCTAAGAGAGGGGAAAAATTATCTTTTAGTCCCCCAGACTTTTAAAATTACAATTCAGTCCCTCTGTCTCCCATAAACCCTAATTAGGGTTTTAAACCCCTTTCAAATTTTTTCCTCACTATTATTTTCCCATTTAAACTCTAGGGAAATTATTTAAATAATTTTTAAGAAAATTTTTAACACCTTTATTTCTTAATATTTCTTGGATTTTACAATCCTCCCCCCTTACAATAATTTCGTCCTCGAAATTACAACACCACTTACCACTAGGTAAATAACTCTGGATAACGTTTTCTCATATCCTCCTCGCGTTCCCAAGTAGCTTCCCGCTCAGTGTGGTTACTCCATCTCACCTTAATAAAAGGAATAGTCCTATTCCTCAGTTGCTTGTCTTCGCGGCCCAAAATAGCCACTGGATGCTCCTCATAGGACATGTCTTCGTGGACTTCTACTGGAACCTGGGGAATTACCCGTGTTGGATCTCGAATACACTTCTTCAACATTGAAATGTGGAAGATGTCATGAACCTGAGCAAGATCCTGAGGTAAGGCCAATCTATAAGCCACAACTCCTATGCGCTCCAATATCTCAAAAGGTCTGATATATTGTGGAGCAAGTTTTCCACGTCGTCCAAACCTTACTACCCCTTTCATAGGAGATACTTTTAAGAATACCAGATCCCCCACTTGGAACTCCCGATCAGATCTCTTACGGTCTGCATAGCTCTTTTGTCTACTCTGGGCAGCCTGCAGTCTCTCCCTGATCATCTTGACATGTTCCTCCGTTTGTTTTATAAAATCTGGTTGCTTAAGTGTCGCCTCAGCTACCAGTTTCCTTTCTCCCACATCTCCCCAACAAATGGGAGTTCGGCACTTCCTCCCATAGAGTGCCTCATATGGAGCCATTTTGATGCTTGCATGATAGCTGTTGTTGTAAGCAAACTCTATCAGGCTCAGGCGTTCATCCTAAGACCCCGTAAAATCTATCGCACATGCCCTCAACATGTCCTCTAGCACCTGGATGGTCCTTTCGGATTGTCCATGATTACGTGGGTGGAAAACATCTTTGAATGCCAACCGGTGCCCGATCTTTGTGTGCAGGCTCTCCCAAAATCTGGAGACGAACCGAGTGTCTCGATCTGAGGTGATCGACACTGGTACTCCATGTAGCCTGACGATCTCATCTATATACAGTTGGGCCAACTTCTCCAGGGATGCTCCCGTCCTCAACGGTATAAAATGGGCCGATTTAGTCAGTCAGTCCACAATAACCCAGATCGATTCATGACCTCTCTGAGTACGTGGCAACCCCGTCACAAAGTCCATGTTAATGTGTTCCCACTTCTACTCCGGAATGGGTAAGGGTTGTAATATCCCTCACGGCCTACGGTGTTACTCGCCTTTACCAAGCGGCGGGTGATGCACCGCCATTTAACTTCGCAACATCTCGCTTCATTCCCTTCCACCAGAAATGATCCTTCATCCCTCTATACATCTTGGTACCTCCAGGGTGAATAGAGTAGCTCGAAGAGTGAGCTTCCTCCATAATCTCCCTTCTTATTTCAGGGTCATTTGGCACACATATCCTTTCATCAAATCTTAGTGTACCATCCTCATGGACTCTGAACCGTGTTGGTTCTCCTTGGCCTATGTGTCCCTTGATCTCCTCCAGATCAGTATCTTGCCCCTGAGCAACCCGAATCCTTTCCAATAACGAGGGTATGATATGCAAGCTGGCCAATGAGACATCCATTGTAGGCAAAACAACCTCTAGATCGAGCCTCCTCATGTCCTTCAATAGCGGCCTTTGAGTTGTTAACATAGAGGCAACTCCATATCCAGACTTCCTGCTTAGTGCGTCGGCCACCACGTTTGCTTTACCAGGGTGGTAGTGGACGCTGAGATTGTAGTCCTTAATGAGCTCTAGCCAACGCCGCTGTCTCATATTCAACTCCTTTTGTGTGAATATATACTTGAGGCTCTTATGATCGGTGTAGATCTCGCAAGGTACACCATAGAGGAAGTGTCGCCAGATCTTTAGGCCAAACACGATCGCTGCCAACTCAAGATCGTGTGTGGGGTAATTCTCTTCGAAGGGCTTCAACTATCGTGATGCGTAAGCAATCACGCGCTCATCTTGCATCAACACACAACCAAGACCAGTCTTGCACGCGTCGCTATAGACCGTATACCCGCGATTACTTTGCGGTAATGCCAACACTGGTGCAGAAATCAATCTCTGTTTCAACTCCTGGAAACTTTTTTCACAGGATTCGGTCCAAATAAATTTGGTACCTCTCACAGTGGAAACAGTTAATGGCGCTGCTATAGCCGAAAAACCCGCAACGAATCTTCGGTAATAGCCGGCTAATCCCAGGAAACTCCGTATCTCTCGTACCGTAGTTGGTCTCTTCCATTCTACAACGGCTTCAATTTTCTTGGGATCTACTGAGACTCCAGCTTCACTTACCACGTGGCCCAAAAAAAGCTACCTTATACAACCAAAACTCGCACTTGGAGAACTTCGCATAGAGCTGATGTTCCCTCAAGGTCTCTAGTACTATTCTTAAGTGCTTCTCGTGTGCCTGGTGGCTTCTTGAGTAGACAAGTATGTCATCAATAAACACCACCACAAACTGGTCCAAATATTGGCGGAATACCCTGTTCATCATGTCCATAAAGACTGCTGGAGCATTGGTAAACCCAAACGGCATTACCAGAAACTCATAATGCCCGTATCTAGTACGGAAAGCACTCTTTGGAATATCCGTCTCTTTAATCCTTACTTGATGATACCCAGATCTCAAGTCAATTTTGGAGAACACTTGAGCTCCCTGCAACTGATCCAACAGGTCATCAATTCTTGGTAGAGGATATTTATTCTTTACAGTCACCTTGTTCAACTCCCGATAATCAATACACAACCTTAAAGACTCATCTTTCTTCTTGACGAAAAGAACAGGTGCTCCCCAAGGTGACATACTAGGTCTGATAAAACCCTTATCCAATAATTCCTCTAGTTGGGTCCTCAATTCTAATAGCTCCGCAGGCGCCATCCGATAAGGTGTTTCATCTAACCCAGATTAAAAAATAAAAGTTTAGTTCTTAGGGTAGAAAGTAAAATAAAAATGAAACAGATGTTTATAAGGTTTTATTTCTAAATATGGCATGCCACTATGAAAGAGTTGTCATAATAAATAAATAAATAAAGTTCATTGAATCCTCAGCCTCCAATTTAAAATATTATAAATACAAGGCCAAGACCTCCCAACCTCCAAACCACCTCCTCTTTGAAAACCTCTAGCCCTGAGCCAGCAATGGCGGAAACCCCCACTGAAATGAAGAAAGACCACATACTAATATTCCCTTTCATGGCACAAGGCCACACCATCCCTCTCCTCCACCTCGCCGCCGAGCTCTCCTCCCGCAACCTCCTCGTCACCGTTATCACCACCCCCGCCAACGCCGCCTCTCTCCGACGCCAACTCCCCTCCTCCGTCCACCTCTCCCTCCTCCCTTTCCCCTCCTCCCCTCCCCTCCCCTCCGGCATCGAGTCCACCGATCTCCTCCCCTCGCTGGACCTCTACCCCCTCTTCCTCTCCGCCACCACTCTCCTCCGCCCCCACTTCCACCAGCTCCTCCTCTCCCTTCACCAATCCAACTCCCTCCCTCTCTGCGTCATCTCCGACTTCTTTCTCGGCTGGACCCTCGACGTTTGCCGTCTCTTCTCCGTCCCCCGTCTCGTCTTTCACGGCATGTCCGCCTACTCCATGTTCCTCTGCAAGTCTCTCTGGCTCCACCAACCACACTCCTTCACCTCCACCTCCGACGAACTCTTCCACGTCCCCGGCGCACCTCCTTCCCTCCTCCTCACCCGTCACCAAGTCCCTGACACCATTCTCAACTCCGGCGACGCCAACGACCCTGTAACTCGCTTTCTCGCCGAGCTCGGCGCCACCGACATCAACAGCTGGGGCGTCATCGTCAACAGTTTCTCCGCCGTTGAACGTGAGTACACTAAACTCTTTGAAACGTTTTACCGTCACGGAGCCCGTGCATGGCTCGTCGGCCCTTTATCTCTTCTCTCCCCGAAGACTCCCGCCGACGAGGGTGACTGTCTCCGGTGGCTGGAGGGGAAAAAGAGAAACTCAGTGGTTTACGTGTCGTTCGGGACACAAACACACTTGAAGGCCGAGCAGATGGAGGAGGTGGCGCAGGGGATGAGGGATTCCGAGTGTGAGTATCTCTGGGTGGTGAGAGATGCTTCATGGACACCGCCGGAGTGGATCGGAGAGAGAGGAAAGATCGTCCGGTGGGCCCCGCAACGTGCCGTGCTTCAGCATGAAGCAGTGGGAGGGTTTGTGAGCCACTGTGGGTGGAACTCGGTGTTGGAGAGCATGGTCGCCGGCGTGCCGGTGCTGACATGGCCGATGATTGCTGAGCAATCGCTGAACGCGAAGATGATCGTTGATGAGCTTGAAGCTGGTTTGATCTTGAGGAAAGGTGCAGGTGGAGATGGGATGGTTGGGAGGGAGGAGATAAGGGAGGGAGTGAGAGAGTTAATGGTGGGAGAGAAGGGGAGAAGAGTGAGGGAGAGGATGGAGGAACTGGGGAGGATGGCGAGGGAGGCTGTAGGAGATGGAGGGACGTCTGAGACGAGTTTGACTGAACTCATTGAAGAGCTCCGTAGTTGCAGGAATGGAAAGGGTGATGCTTCCGAGGAGAAGCTGACCATGGATGCAGCTGTCTTTGACTTTCAGGATGGCATCAAAATATCTTGATTTTTCTTTTCTCTTTTTTAAAGTATTGATCGACAAATAAATACGTACATGTGTCAATGTGTGTGTATATATATATATATATTAAGGGAAAAATATATATGGCGGCAGGCTTCCATGAAGACTGCTAGCGATCTGATATATTTATTAATGCCGCATGTTGGTCAAGAATGGCAGGAGAATTCATCAAATAATTAGTTTTTCAACTGAATATGATTAAGATATAACAAATTAAATTTTAGGAAACTTGTGAGGAATATGTGGGGGCAGAAAAAGGTAAAACTTGTGCAAAGATCATGAGTGGTAGCATGTAGAAATATCTTTAAGTAGAACCAGTAATAAATCAGCGCACACACTCTGATCACTTTGAATGAGAGAATAAGAGATTGAAGCATGTCGTCTCCACATTTATTAAAGAAAAGATTTGATTGTGAAAGCTTGAAGGTTTTCTGTCAAGCACGTACAACTTTGAATCCGTCAAGAATGATAAGCGGATGAAACGTGAGATGTAGTGTCAAGGGATGCACATCAGATCACAACTTTTTGTAATGTTTAGAATCAAGATGATCAATATGATTGTTACTTTGTGGTTAGGATCACATCAAGATAGCCGCACATTAAAGGACTAGAGTGAAGTCGAATAGCCCAAGTTTATGATATCAACGCAACGTGCATGATATCCGAGTGAGATCCTACGATGCTTGGTAGCCATGGGTGGTATTATACTTTTCGGCTGTTGTTTCTCTGTTTATGGGTTCTGAGGCGTAGTTTTTGGGTCCGAGTCTAATGCAACAAAATGGTGGTGCCACTGTAACAAAATGGCGGTGCGGAACCCCCAAAACACCATTGTCAAAGAACTCAAAAAATACTACCTCAGGATCTCCCATGATCTCATACCGTATAAAAAATGCACACAGTATGTTAGAATTCACCAATATCCTACGCAGATATGAGGTTCAAGCAAGCATGCATGAAAAAAAAAAAAAAACCAAAACAAAGGTTGCTTAGCTAAAACTCCGTGGAAACAATAACAGATTGTTTGACCTTCTGACATGGTACATGGAGTAACCAAGTATGTAGAACTGTTGATTCTGATCACCACTATAAATAAATTTAAATATCAAATAATTGAATATAGATTACCCTCATCCAAGATATAGCATAATAAATATGTAAAAAAAAAGAAAATTGAGCTAATAATAAGTCTAACTAGAACACAAGAATTTACGTTGCCTATCCAAAGTCCAGATTACATTCATGGGAGCGTTAAAACCATAAATCCACTATTAGTATGAAAATTACAATGAATTGAATGAGATCTTACCTGTTTTATGAATTTGGGAGTGCAACCCTATTCAATGCGAGGCTACTTCTCTTGCTAACTCCATTAGATTGATCTCTAAGCTCATGCATTACTCCAAGCTAGAAGAGGACCACTAATATTTTTTAGTACAAGAAAATAGAATAAGAACAAGTGGAATCTATCTTCTTTAATCCAAAATAACTCCAGCATCTAATTTCTCTTCTATTTTTTCTCCATATATATATATATATATATATATATATATATATATATATATATATATATATATATATTTTACAAGATCAATATATATTTCAAACATATAAAAATATGGTTCCCAAAATATCCTTATATTATGAATGATTGTAAATTTCATTGAAGAGGCATTCCAAATGCATGGTTAAATGTTCAGTCATGTAAAGCGCATATGACTTGCTTGATGAAATGTGTTCAAGGCTTAAAATTCATGTTTCTTTGAGTAGTTGTGAAAGTAGTGCAGTGTGCTGAATGAAATTTATTAAGAAACTCAAAACAAGATTACACAAGTCTTATTTTTTTTCGATATGTTGTTTGAAGCTTTTTTTTTGTTTTCTTTTTGACAAAGGTGACAAGCACCTTCCAGTCAGGGGCGGATAATGTGTCGAACGTACATGTCCTTACCTTGTGGTCGCGGAATCTCAAACCAAGGATCTCTCCCAACCAACAACACCTTATGCAAGGGACCCAATACCAATAGGCTAAGAGGCCGTTGGTCCTGTTGTTTGAAGCTTGAAATCAATAAAATCACAAAAGATGGCTGTCATTTTATATAGGTTCTGATATGAGGTCATCTTGAGATTTCTTAAAAAAAAAATCTAATCACTGATCTTGGTGGTGGTTCTTCATAGCAAAGAAAATTATAAAATTAAAATTAAAATTAAAAAAAGAAGAAACAACAAGACATTTATGATTAGAGCTGTCAAACAATCAAGCTATTTGTGAGAAGTTTGAGATCGGCTTGGTAAAAGCTCGAGCTCGGCTCGGATTTTCGAGCTTTCGAGCTGAGCTTGAGCTTCAATTTCGAGCTCAAAATTAATTTTGAGCCGAGCTCGATCGAGCTTAGCTCAAAAGCTCGAAATTTAATATTAACATAGTAAATATTAATAAAATATTAATAAATATTATAATATATGAATAAAATATTTAATAATTAGTATTGATATATAATATATAATATTAAAAAATTAATTTATAAATAAATTTTAATTTCTAATTACAATTTTATTTTATTTTATTTTTATTTCATATTTGAGAGCGGCATGAAAACAGTGAATCCATATAGCCGACCCATCTAGTATGGGATTAAGGCTTAGTTGTTGTTGTTGTTGTCTTAATTTCGAGCTTTCTAGCCGAACTCGAGCTTTCGAAATTAAAATCAAGTCGAGCTCGAGCAAACTTATTCGAGCTAATTTCGAGCTCGAGCTAGGCTATTTTGAGCCGAATTCGAGTTGGGCCCAGCTCGATCAAACTCGGCCCGTTTACAGCCCTATCTATGATGGAGTAGAATAAAAAAGGCACATTTCCCTGTCACTACACAAGGGAGTCTCATGTTCCCTAATAAAAATGAGTCATTTGAAGAGCAGCCAGGGAAAACTAACAAATTTTATATGGAATTTGTGGACTTTGTGCTATTCTGTTCTCTTAGAGATGCCACATGTACATTGGTCAACCATAATGCCATCTTATTTTTGTCATACCTCTTGTTATGTCACGTGTTTGGTCTAATGCTCCTCATGCTTGATCTTTTTCCAAAAAAAAAAAAAACAAGGCATGATGAAACCCCATTTGAAGAGCTGAAGGCTGCAATGGAGAAAACGTGAAATCATTCAGCTACTACCCTTGTTAGAGATGAAGGCTGTTGTAGAAGCTATGATGATGCCAAGAATTCAACTCCCGCTTTGTTATGGAGGGGGCTGTTGCTGTACATACAAAGAAGCTGGCATCAAATAAAATTCAATGGAATATTGTAAAATGTGAAAGGGTTATAACTACAAAAGGAAAGTGAGATGAATCTGGAATTTTATGGTAACGTATTGAAACTAATTAATGGAAAGTGGCATGTTGACTTAACTTATGCTTGGTTGTCTGAGTTGGAGTGAAATATATCTCAAGTTTGGTCACAGCTTAGTGTATGGTTCATATATTTGATGGCACTCACTGCAATTCCAGTCAATGCAATGGCCACGATGCAACACCGGTCTCGATGCATTGATGGGTTGCGCATCTCGATGTGAATGATGAAATACAAATCCTAGAGTGGCAAAAATCTTGAAATGGTGATTTGCACGCATTTTGAGCTAGCTAATAAATAAAAATTTAAAATCGGCATATATCCAGGGGCAACAATGAAACACTCATCTAGAGGTGGCCAATACAATATAAATCCCAAAGTGGTGCAAATCTCAAAGCGACAACAAAATAGACATCTTGAGGCAGCCAATGAAATTCGAATCCCAAATGGCGGTGCGTCATATATCTATCTCTCTCTCTCTCTCTCTATATATATATATGAATAATGCATGTATATATTATAAATATATCTAATGGTTTTCAAATAAATGCATTATTTTTATCGATTGCCTTTACTTGTACTTATGCCCTTAATTGGAGGTTCCTAAGACTATGTCTGGGTAATTAATAATAGAGGCTTGCTTCTATTGGGAATGAAAGAACCCATAATATTAAAATAAAATAAATATAAATATAAATCATTCGTGATTCGATATGTCGCTTGGTGTTTCTTCACTGACACGAGGCCAAGCGGGTATTTTTGATCCCATGTATGTTCTCTTCACTCATTGGCACCTCAGGGCATTACTTTACTAATGTTCTATGTAGATGATATGATGATCTCTGGTAATGATGCTGATTGTATTAATTCTCTGAAACAACACTTACAACAATAGTTTCAGATGAAATATTTGGGTCATCTTCGTTATTTTTTGGGTCTTGAGGTTACTTATGCTCAACAAGTGTCACGCCCCGACTCGGATTCCAGGCCTTGAGCACGTGTATAGACCGGCCGTACCCAAGTAGAAGCGCACCTCACTCGTATACAAGGCCTAGGTAAATCAAAACATATATCATATAATAACATAATAACTCAAATAACATAAGCAAATAATTCAGAGTTAGAACGGAAATGAAATTAGGGTTCAAGTACCCTACATAAATCTAGGCCCTATAAGGGTCCTACAAATAGTGTCCTACACACAAGGAAAACAGATGAGGTTCTCGAACCTCGGCAATAGTATCCCAACCCCTAACGCAGCTCCTGAGTTTGAGTCATCTACTCCTCAGAATCTGAAAAATAAGAGGGAAAACAAGTGGATGAGCTTTCGAATGGAAAGCTCAGTAAGTACCCCGCAGGGAGGACAATGAAACAAATCCATCACAGGTGATAAAAGATAAGTCATTATATGAACAAATCAACAATCATCAAGTCATGCAAATGGGGCCATCCCCTCACTATCTAAACTCTAGGAGTCTCAGACTTACCACAAAAATAAAACTATCGACGGTAGGATTCCTAACCCAACAACAACCCTCAGGCTCTTGAAGAGAATTCCAAGAAGAACTTAGCAATAATCCCCTTGTTAGCAACAACAGCCTCAGCTGCAAACGACCCTCTAGTCGCAAATAGGTAGCACCATCTCTCGTACGTGTCGACACGTTCAACGAATCAATCCTACTGACGGGCTGGATAACCAGAGTATCCTCCCTCTGGTGTGGAAAGCCAAAACGTCAGGGTGTCCTCAGTCTTGAGCGTTCCGCAACAAAGCCCACACGCTCCACTGATCCGGGTGGAAGGAAAAGAATCTAGCTGACACATACCTACCCGGCCAACGCACGAGCTCACGTATTTCCACGACCACATGCCGGTCAATAGGTAGGCATGCTCAGCAACCACAAGTAATAAAAAATAAGGCTAACATGCACACACTGACATGGAAATAGAAATCCAATAGAAACAGGAGAACAAATATGTATGCGCAAACTCAAATAATAACATGGCAAAATATGACCAATAACACTCAAGCATGGAGTGAGAACTAGGCAAGACTAACTTACCTTTGTCAGAGACATTTGGAATCTCAATAAACTCCCTCTTGGCATCTCTCCACACTTCATGTCGATATCTAACAAGTGGGGCACGTTTCAGCATATACTCTAGATATAATTAATAAACATTTACAAAATGTTTGGCCTGCTACTAGGGCCCACTACTTTGGCATTAATTAGGCTGTGAGCCTACTAACCCTCACTTAACTGTTTAGTTAAACTTAGGTTATTCACATATGAATCTTGGGCTAACCTCTAACTTGATTGAGTTTATTCTATTAGCTTGGACCCGTTAAACAAGCTTCCTTGTATTTTACTAACCTAACTTCAACCTGTCTAAGCCCAACCTACTAACATTATCACTTAACACTCAAATCGATTTATTAACAAAAGGGCTCTCATGTTAAATAATTATTTCATCTCACCCGTACAGAGCCGAGGGCAACTCTTAACCCCATAGTGAAATGTGGCCCAACGGTTTAGCTAACTCAACCCATTAACCAACTTATAATATCCAACTTTTATAACTTGATTAAATTCAACCTTTTTATTTAAATTGAATTCACTTCCTACTTGACCGAATCTAACTTTATCAAATTTAACAGGTTATACTCACCCTCATCCTCTTTCTCCTTGCACCCAACTTATTGTTGACACTCATTGCCAAACTTGATTAAGCTTAATAAACAACTAAGTATGAGATCAGTTGCTGTGCAATTAGAATTCATGAGTTCATGAACTCACTCACTATATGACTACCTGAAAGAAAGAAGGAAACAAGTGGTGTGAGCTTTCGAAAGGAAAGCTCAGTTTGTACCCCGCATGGATCACAACGAAACCAAGTCAGTCAATAACAGGTAAATCGAAATAAACATATCAAGCAACCATCACATAGGCCAATTAAGTGGGGACCACATTCCGCACTAATGAAACTCTAGAAGTCTCAAACCTACCACAAACAAAACAACGGTAAGGACTCATAATCCAAACAACAGCCCTCAAGCTCAAGAAGAGAATTCCAAGGAGAAGCTCAGCAAACGATCCCTCGGTCAGCAACAACAGCAACAACTGAAATTGACCCTCAGGTCGTACAACCCTCATGGCATACATTGGTAGCGCCACCTCTCATACGTGTCGACATGGTTAGCAAATAAACCCCACGGGGAGGCAAGAATACCAGAGTATCTTCCCTCTGGCATGATAAGCCGGAACGCTAGGGTATCCCGTCCCTGAACGTTCCCCAAATGGAGCCCCCATGCTCTATCGATCCATGCGGAAGAACAAACTCAGTTGGCACACACCAACCTGGCCAGTACACAAGACCATGTGCCCACGGTCAAGTGTCAGTCATAGGAGGGTATGCCTAATAAGCATTTCAACAACAGGTAGCAAAACCACATTCCTATCCGGATGGAGCACAGGCTCACGTGTTTGCATGACTACGTGCCGATCAACGGATCATCGTGTTCAGTAAACACTACCTCTAACACATTAACCATACACATACACGAAAAGGAGACAAAAACAACTAGGCAGGTATGTGTATGTAATCAATAGATCATCATGAAACAAACAAGCATGCTAACAAATCGAATTATCAAAGTCGAGAAAACCCAAAGATGGGTGGGAATTAGGCAAGAGTCACTTACCTTTATCAATGAAGTTTGGAACCCCATAAGACTTCTCCCAGACACGTCTCTACGTTAAAAATCTGGTAAAAACAACCATATCTCAGTACCATTACCATAACCAAAGTGGTTTATTATTATCATTAGTACTAATACTGACTTCCGACCATCCCGCGTAGTCATAATGAACTACTCATAACTTCTAATCTGGGAACCCGACCTAGCTGATCTAAGATTTGTTAGAAGGTCCTTCCCTTATCTTTCTAATGGTATATTACATGTCTCGATTAAGGAAATATAAATGACCCAACTGTCTCTCGAAAAGGATAGCCAGACTGCAGGCCATTAACCATATCTAATTTGACTAACTTAACTCATAGTCTTGAACTTGACTAGACTCGACCCATTTATAAATATTTAAACTCACATTACCAGACTAACGTTTGCAAATATAAACATAACCCACATGTCATTAAACATACACATCTATGCGTCCATACATTTCTTTTCTTTCTATGCTCATCCTTTGTTTGTATGAAGGTTACCCAACCCCACTTTCTCTTAAATACAAAAAGGCCTTTGTAACCCTTGTTGAAAACTCCATGAACCCAACCCAAGTTACCAACACTACCCCCAACATCATACCACACCTGTACTACCTGCTCAACCGAACCTATGCAAGTTACCTTCTCCTTGAACCATCACTCAAGTACTGAGCCAACACCCATTTTGAGTTCTTATATAACACAGCTACTTGTACCATTCTAACATTCTGGCTATAGGGTTCAAAAGAAACTCTACTCTCACTCTTAGTTATCAAACATCTCATCAAACCAAGACACACTCTCAACCCAATATTTAATCCTTGTACCACAACAGAACATGCACACTTATCCAACTAATCATGAAGGCATAAGAAGAACTAAATCAAACCTTAATTAGCTACCATGCTCACAACCATAGACTCCAACCACTTCCCATGCAACATCTTGCCACTCCTTAACATCTTCAAAGGATTTTATAGTTCTCATTCCATACATAAATAGCCTTATAAATCATCTTCCTTATCACCCTCATAGAATTATTAGGTCTAATCCCTCACAAGGATAACATTAACTAAGATTCATATCCACTAAATCTAAACTACAAATGCATCAACAACATTTAGAGAGTTCCACATATACTACTCTTGAACTCAAGTCTAACTTTTAAACCCTTCACTTAGTTTCCTCTCTTTGTGATGGTTTATAAGTTTTATTAAGTAATGGCAACCATCTTCACAGATCAACCTTGCCTGCTAAGATATCCAACTCATGCCTTTAATCTAACCTCTACTCAAGCCACACATGCATGCCATTGTGTTTGAAGAAATGCTCAACAACTATAAGGATTCAGTTGCAGGTAAGAGGGCTTACCGGGTTCATGACGGTGATGGTCCAAGACACCTCTGAGGAGGGTTCCAATGTCCTGTGCTTCAGAGGCGGTTCCCCCGTGATCTACCCCAGTAACGAGAGTCGATAGAGGTGGTGGTGCCCCCTAATGACCAGCGTCGTTCGCCCATCGCGCTCGCACGATCACCCACCGGGGTGGAACTGTCTTTTCCCCTTGCTCCGGTGACCTCGCAACGTCGGTCCGAAGATGGATGCCCTCTCCTCTCCGATGTTGACGACAACTAGGGTTTGGGTTCACTCGTCTATATATAGATGCTTGCAGGGAGATTTGGAGAAGACCTGATAAGGTCTATCCTTCGTTTGAATCCCCGAAGATTGCCGGCCGGTGTGAGTTAAACAGGGAAAGGATAACAACCTCTATTTATATCCTTTGATATATTTATATATAATATACTTCACTATACTTATCTTATCTTCACGTATTCAAATTCACAACAATCAAACCAGCCATCCATGTCCCCATGTGATCATATAATCCTTATATATATATATATATATATATATATATATATATATATATATATATATATAGTCGTGATAGCATTAGGCTGGCTGTAGTTATTGTTCATATACGGTCGACTCCCATTTT
This sequence comes from Dioscorea zingiberensis, assembly GCA_026586065.1. Taxonomy (NCBI): domain Eukaryota; kingdom Viridiplantae; phylum Streptophyta; class Magnoliopsida; order Dioscoreales; family Dioscoreaceae; genus Dioscorea; species Dioscorea zingiberensis. The sequence continues at coordinate 51,637 of JAGGNH010000056.1, read as the reverse complement.
GGCCCTTAGAGCATGTTGAAAGATTTCCAACTCTACGGATGTGAAGATCATAGAAAAATAAGTTAGCATGTCCATTTTCATACAATTTGGTGACCGTTTGGTCCTCCCACTTAATGGATGAAATTCTGAACATAAAATAAGAACCGTTAAGTGGGAGGACTAAATGGTCACCAAATTGTATGAAAATGGACATGATAGCTTATTTTCTATGATCTTCACATCCATACGGTTAGAAATCTTTCATACATGTTCTAAGGGTCAAAATGAGAGTTGACTGCATGTAAATAATACTACAGCCGGCCTAGTATCACATCTATAAATAAATAATATATATATATATATATAGAGTTGATTACATCAGGCCGGCCGGAAATTGTAAATTTCCGGCCGCCTGTTGATTCTGGGCCCTGGAGCATGTTTGAACAATTTTCAACCGTATGGATGGAAAGATCATCGAAAAATAAGTTAGCCTGTCAATTTTCATACAATTTGGGAACTTGTAGGGTCTTCATCTTATGGATCAAAACTTATAGGGATTCAACGATCCGAAATTTCAACCGTTAAGTGGGAGGACCAAGCGGTTGCAAATTGTATGAAAATTTACAGGGTAGCTTATTTTTTAGCGAGATCTTCTCATCCATAAAAAAAAAATACTCGAGGGGGCCAAATAGGGGCAGGAAATGAAACGATATATTCCGTGGTAAGTACTGTAATCGACCCTCTATATATATATATATATATATATATATATATATATATATATCATTTATTTAATCAACTCTTATCTAATTGATTCAAAAATTCAAACAACCAACATGCCCGACCTCAACCATACACGTCCTCTCATGCATTCTTTATTTATATATATATAGATTTTTTTTATTTTTATTTTATTTAATCCTCATATTAATTCCCAAATATCAAATCAGCTTTTCTTTATCTGATTACTCACACATTATATATATATATATATATATATATATATATATGTATATACATGGATGATATTATAAGGTCGGCCGGATTACTGTTCAAGTAAGGTCGCTTTCCATTTGGCCACTTGTATAGTATTTTAAGGATTTCCAACCGCATGGATGGAAAGAACATCGAAAAATAAGCTAGCATGTTAATTTTCATACAATTTGGGAACTTGTAGGGTCTTCATCTTAACGGGTGAAAATTTATAGAAATCTTACCGGTTCAAAATTTCACCATTTACGATAAAGACCCTACAAGTTCCCAAATTGTATGAAAATTGACATGATATCTTATTGCTCGATGTTCTTTCCATCCATATGGTTGGATTTCCTCAAAATAATGTGCAAGTGGGCCAAAACGAGGCGGCCGCACTTGCACAGTGATAAGGTCGGCCGCATAGTATCACCCCCGTATATATATATATATATATTCTTAAAATTACAAATAGGTCCTTAACAGCCTCAATTTGCCCTAATTAGGGCATTAGCCGTTTAAATCCCTCTTTTCACACAACTTCTCTTTAATCAACTAACTAGTCATCTAATTACTTTAAAGAGTAATTAGAACTTTTATTCCAATAACGGTTCAAACAAACCCCAACATTGGGAGACTCTCCCTTATTTACCAAACAATTAAGTAAAACCACTAATTAGGAACTAAATCAAAATAATCCCTAAAATCCCTGGATTTTACAGGTTGTCTACACATATCTATAGGGACCTTCTCCAGGACCATCTCTTGGAGGATCTCGGTTAGGGACGGAACCAGGACTCACAAGTAGTGGGGTTAAGGGAAAAACATAGAAAAAAAACATGTAACAATTGTTTCCTATATAAAATAGTGTGAGAATATAATTTCATGCAACAAACTTAGTGGTCTAGTTGCTTTCGAGTTATTGATACAATTACCATTTGCAAGAGATGCAGGAGAAAAACTTAGTGGACTAGTTATCATCTTTGATGGTGAGGTTATTACATCAAACTTCTGCTGCATAAGAAAGTTGATAGTGAATTGGTGTTTTGAAAAACTTTGAACAATACAGACTAAAATGATGATACCAAAAGACAAGCAATAGAACCAAAACACTAGAGAGATTTAAAATCTTATATACATTTTGAAAGTTAAATGAACTTATAGAAACAGACTTTAGAGAATTGAGATACAAGTAGAAAATACAAGATCAGATAAAATATATGTTGGCAATACAACATTAAATCCCTCATTCAAAACAAATTTCACATATTCTCTGCAAATAAGACCAGCGTGGCATCTTGTGAAGCAACAACAAGACAATGTTTGCTATCACATGAAGGCACTATACACATCAATAGCTCCTACATGGATTGATGCACATAAAAGAGGCAAGTGGAGCATTACCTGCTTAAATGACATAAATTGGAAACATTGGCTTGCCTTTCCTTCAGCTAAACATTCAAGAAAGGAATCATAATTTGGCAATCAGGAAAAAGATCTCTTATCATAATGATGATCTTAAGAGGAAAATTGCTTCCTTTAATTCTTACCTCAATCCTTTTCTCCTAATTACACTCATTCAATGCATTTAAAACATGCCCTGCCTTGAGAGGAAACTGAGGTATCTCCTTGAGAAAATCAACAACACTATGATACACAAATAGAAAAATTAAGAGCCAAATAGAGACCTAAAAAAATATTGCAAAAACCGAGAAAAATAAAACTTTACTTCAGCTGGTAGCACAATACAAAAGAAAAACCAACCATAACTTCTCAGTCTCCTATGGCTACAAATGGAAAAAAAGAATATAAAAAGGTAATCTTGTCAACCACTGAAAATCTAAACAAATAAAGAAAAATAGAAAAGCACAAAAAAATGATCTTTCACCGATCTGCTTCCAATTGATGACATATTTGCTACTAAGACATGCTTGGTCTCCTTGAATAAAACCATGGCTTGCTTCGTAGTGATCTCATCGAGCGCCAGTCCATCCTCTTCGGTCACCTCCGGCGAGTTGGTGAGCAGCACACTCTCAAGTTCTCTAGAGTCCTTCTGCCCGTCCCTTCTTCAATGAATCGACTAAGGGCTTGAGGGGGGGTTGGGGGGAAAGGAATGGGGGGCTTCCCTCTCGAGCTGTCGGGATACTCCGGGGACTCGCCGGTGTCGTGGAGGAAGGGAGGGGGGGCTGAAACCCCAACTAGCCCCAGCTAGCACCCGCTTGGTTCCGTCTCTGATTTCGGTATTATGTGACCTTTAGTGATGACTTTAGTATAAGGGTGTGAGTTTATTTTCTGAAGAATAAATCCGATGTATTTGATATATTCAAAAAGTGGAAACCCATTGATCTGACTGAGGCAAGTTTGAAGTTGAAATGTTTGAGTTCTAACAATGGTGGAGATTATATTGATAGAGAGTTCAATGAATAGGTGGAGAAGATTATCCCTAAGACACTCCAAAAAAAATGGTGTTGTTTAGCTGATGCATGCGAAAAATATGAGATTACATGTTGGTTTATGTAAGACGTTCTGGGTAGATGCAGTTAACAGTATAGTTCAACATTGGTCCTTCAATTCATTTGAAGTATAAACTACTTGAGAAAGTTTGGAGTGGAAATTAAAAGAGATAAAATTTTCTCACTTAAAGGGTTTTTTGCTATGTTTATGTTAGGACTGGGGACACCCCAAATTCCACACTAGCAATAATATTGTCTGCTTTAGGCCCAAGCCCACACGGTTTTGTTCTTGGGCTTAACCCAAAAAGCCTTGTTACTATGGAATGTGTCCCTCTATATTTATACCCCTTCACTCTTCTCCCATTAGGCAATGCGGGACTATTGTTTGAACCCAACAATCCTCCCCTCGAACATAGGACCACATATTTAGAGCCTCCCCTCAAGCGAAACATTGTGAACCTTGTTCACCTTGCTCCATCGGCTTGCTCAACATCACTGCCTCGGGAGCTCACGCCTTATGTGAATCACTAGAGCCCTCGATGGAACGATCACACGCTATACTTGGGGCTATCTTCCATATGATCAACACCCGGGGATCTACCCATCCACATCGCTGGGAGAGACCTGGCTCTGATACCAATTGTTTGGACACATTCAATTTCCCTTTGTGTAGCTTAGCTTACATCACATAGAGTGTGTTCATCTTCATTCATTCTCTTTGCAATCACTAGGGAGCCTTTGGTGAGCTTCCACTTATACTTTCACCAAACCATGTAGAAATGCCTTCATCATCTAGCTTTCCAGTGGAGATCAAGTTCAACCGGATGTCTGGAACATGTCTGACATATTTGAGCAGTAGCTTATACCCTCGATTAGTCTCCAAGCAAATGTCGTCAATTCCCACAATCTTGGATGAGTCACAGTTTCCCATCTTGACGTTCCCAAAGTCACTACCAGAGTATGAAGTAAAGAAATCTCCATGTGGAGTGACATGGAATGAAGCTCCTGAGTCAATCACCCACTCACTCCCCTGGCATACCAAACTGACACAGCTCTCTTCACTTACAATTGTAACATCACTATCAGTAGCTACTGTGTTGGTTTCCTTCTCTTTCTTACTTCCTTTACTCTGATCTCTTTTTAGAAACCTGCAAAGTAACGCCCCGGTATTTTTTTAGTAGTTATCGTTTAAATCTTTGGGAGAATTGTAACATCCCGAATTTTTCCTAATAGATTGCCTAATAATTTGTGAATATTTAATAAGATTAATTAGAACTAAAAATAAATTCATCAGTTTAAATCTCGATTAAGTGAAAATTGGGAGTTAATGGACCTAAAATCCAGTCTCTTAACTATGATGGCCAAGAGAAGGTTTTAATGGGCCAGGCCGCTTTACTAGGAAATAGTAGGAGGCTGAGTGATGATATAAGCCCGGTAAATTATATTTAAAATTAACGTTAAGTCCTTATTAATCATGATTAATTAAAGAAACACATGTGAGTACATAAAGGGGAAGATAAAATTAAACAAATAATTTATTTATTATAACTTAATGGAATAAGGGATAATGGAGGAGATAATTTCAATTAAATAGGCATGTGACAAAAGCTAGGGAGATAAGTTAAATTATTAGGTTATTTATTGGATTAAATAATAATAAATGAATAAAATAAAAATAAATTAGAGTTATTTTTATAATGTAAGTAAGATGAGAGAATTTAATCTCTCTCTCTCTGGATTTCAAGTGAATGGTTTAGCCCTAGCCTTCCATATCCATCTCCATCTCCCTCCTCTCCCTGCCGTACCCACGCCCGCCGGCCACACTTGCCGTGCTCGGCCGCCACCCGGCGACCCTGCCCGTTGCCAACCCCCACGCGAGCTCCGCTGCTGCCAGTCCCTCCCTTTAGCCAGGTCGCCGAGGCCGGACGCGCCCCGCCGCCGTGCGCAGGCGCGTGTGGGATCAAAAATACCCGCCTGGCATCGTGTTTGTGAAGAAGACACCAGATGATATATCGAATCACGAATGTCGTATTTTTTTGTTTGTAGGTTCTTTTATTCCTAATAGAGGCAAGCCCCTATTATTAATTACCCCGAAATAAGATTGCGGGAACCTACAATTAAGGGCAAAAGAGTACAAGTAGAGGCGAGGGAGATGAATATAATTTGAAAATTCATTTATTTGCAAACTATGATTTTATTACATATATCATCATATATATGTATACATATTATTTTATTTTTATATATGTGACACCGCCTTGTATGCCTCGCTGCCGCCTTTGAATCTGCGCTGCTATGTCTCCGCCTTAGGATACGCATCTCATTAAAGCCATGATGTCTGCACCATTTCGCTTAGTCATGAAATGTGACCACATTTGCTAACGGCCCACAAATAAACCCATGCAACCTGCCAGCTTTGGAAAGCCCGTAACTCTGTACCAACTGGTCCACCAAAAGGGGTTGTACCATATGTGGTTGGAAAGCCTTGGATGTCTAGTTTCCAATGCCGCAAATTTCACTCCAATCTGAGTTTCCTAGCAAAAGTTATCGGTACTTGAGCGAAGGGTGGTCGAACCAGCAAAATTATAGAAATTTGGCTTCCCTTTCCGTCAAAAACTGTACCAACTGGGCTGCTGATAGGAGTTGTACCATACATTATTGGAAAGCTCTGGGAGTCTAGTTTCCAATGCCGCAAATTTCACCCCAATCGGAATTTTCTGGCAAGAGTTATCGGCATGTGAACAAAGGGGTAGTCAAGTTGGCACAATTGCAGAAATTGGCTTCCTTCTCCATCTTCAGCATGCCGAATCAATTTCCTTTCCTACGGGCTGCAGCTGGTGGGTGACTGCTCTATCTTCTGGCCAGGACTTGTTGACATCTTAGTATCTTTATTGTTGCAAGAATTGAACATAGCTGCAGCAACTGCTATATTTATTTTGCATCTCAAGGATAAGGCTCTCCCCATGATATGACGGCTACCTACTTCATTCGAAGCACATACCCAATGATCACGTTTTCCATCATGATTAGGAGCTATTGCATGGTTTCTTATCATGAGCTATTGTATCATTAACCTTCACAAGATTTTTTTATTTCTCAGCTTGAAAGATAAGATCTTAATATATCCACCATGCCATAGCTTTGTATAGTTTGGATTTTTGCATTTTATTTTTTTATTTATTATTTTTTATTTCAAGCTAGACCTCTCATCATTAAGGTGCCAAAGATACAAGATGCCTTGAATAGTGGTCACGATCACATACATGAAGAAAGTAAATCCACTATGCATTTTTTTATAATATACTCTAAATTTCTCACATTCAGTTGCATCTTCTGACTTCTATTGATGGTCTACTTGGTATATTTCTCATTCATTGTGATGTGTACATTCACCCAAGCTTTCATTCTTTCCCTTTTTTTTTATGAGAACTGTGGCTTTTGTTCTTCATAATACAACCTTACTCGTTCTTTCCTCATGAAATTACTGCAGCTTGTCTTCTTCTCATGGGGTGACTGCAGCTGGAATTTTTCTGCAATATGCCCCATCACTTAGTTGGCTTGATATGGTATTTGACAAGTGGTCTTAACTGGGGACTGCCCTTGTCCAGACTCATCTATGTTAACATATCTTAAACATTACACTAATCATGTCTTGAGCTCAGAAGCATGCCATCACATACATGGAGTTTTATCTTCATCTCAATCTCCATTTCCATCGGAACCTGTCCACTTTAGTTTGAGCTGGCTCTTTATCTAAACTATAAACACTGAGAATACATGAGATCATTTGGCTTCAACATAGAGTGCCTCATCTCTATTGAAAGCAGATGTATGCATGACCAATGAATTCTTCTTTAACCACCCTTCATTTGATGCTTGAGGGAGACACTAATACTACGCATCCATTGATGATATTGATCTACTGCAACATTCTCATTGTATCTCATATATTATGCAATCAACTAAATTGTGGTTGAGGCAGATCACATGTACATTAATTTTCATGAGAAAATGAACTCCTATTATTTTAAAGCTTCAACATCAATTTACATGTACAGGTGTCTTACAATTTCTCAAATAAAGAGCCCATTTGATAACTCATCGAGCTTTGACACTTCAAAATTACAAAGCATCCCCATTTGTCAATACCAATAGATATTAGATCTTTCAGTTCAAAAGCTATAATATCAACAAATTAACCAAATCTCTACACTTGTTGATGGCTCACTTCCCTTATTGTTTTAGTAAATTAGACCTTGGCTTGAGGCCTCTAGACTTTGAAGCTTGGAATAAATAATGACTTTTCTGATTGTTGAAGTCATCCTTCATTTTTTATCTCCTGTCATGGACCACACAGCCACCTTGAAAGCTTAGACACCGATATAAAGATTCACCATCATCTTTCACATAGGAACCATGGATTGCTTTAAAATAATTGCTTGCAATTTCAGCTCTCACCATTTGTATAATATGGGGCTCCTAAAAATCCTTGTTTGGGCACATATAACAATATTCTAGTTCATTGGTGCATTTCGTCAAGCAAGTCATGTGCGCACCAATCTCCAACACAAAAAAATTCATATTCCTTGAAGGTTTATCACCAATTTACATTTACATGAGCACTATAATGGCTTTCAAAGTATTGCACCATCTCCAGCATATTTTCATTGGTATGAAAGCTCTCTTTCTTCATTTTTACAGCAAATGGATTCATGAAAGATTTCCATGGGTGTGCACAATGCAATCATGTTCCCACCAGCTGGTTTCTTGATTCAATTTTATTTATCAAAGTTTGAAAATTCAGTCCATGTTGATTGTACAATAATATATCAAGCATCTATTCTTTCAGACATTTTATCAAATAATTTGTGTGTATGCCAACCTTAATGGAGAAATCTTTGCAATTTACATGAACATCTCAATGTTCACAACCTTGACCTTCATGTCATCTTCTCCGTGTCTTAGCTTTAAGCTTCTTTTTACAATACAGCATTGATCTTTGCCGCAAGTGAGCTCCTCTGTAGTGCATCATTTACTACTATTCTAAGTGACTGAAACATCCATGGTAGCAGTCTTGATCCAACCATGCCTCCCTCATGCTTTTTTTCTTTTCTCCATAATCATTTCATTGTCTATTCCGATGTCAGTCTTCTGCTTTCAAACTCGCCTGAGGATCCATCAGCATGTCCAGTGAATCATAAGAAAGCACGCTGAACCCCTTTTCAGTTTGCGAAACAAGTAATGACAGCAACCACATTCCTCAACAACTTCTCCCACTTAATAAGGACCATGGATGGAATCTCTTTAGCTGCAACTTGCTCAGCTTCACTCTTCAATGGTTGATCAGCAGAAGGGTGAAATCCAGAATTGCCTCGAACAGCTCCAAGTTAGCACAAGCCTTGAAGCAACATCAGGGTATGAGAATTCAGCAGCCACAATTTATAATTTTAGCTTGTTGCAGGTTTTCTATCTTCTTCTCTCCAGATGCTACCTGACACATGTATCTCTTCTATAAGATCAGAAGCACTTTGTGGCCTTTGAACTCACTCATGGAGAATGGTACTGGTGATGGCTGGACATACGACCAAGGAGGCAGCCTTTATCTTCTGCAGCTCCTTCTTGTTCCCATAATTCCAATAGAGTGCACTTGGTTGACAAGTGCTCGAGAAATCCAACAGGTATACTCTCTCATCATAGCTTTCAAATTCCTTTTGGACATTTCATCGAGCACATGAAGTGCGTCCTTAAGGACATCGATCTCCCAAGGTTGAATCTTCACAGCAACCATGCCTTTGATTCCCAAACAGCAGCGACAGCGGCTCTAAGGAATCACTGTATTTTGAATTTGAGTTCAGGGAAATGATGAATCTCTCCACTATCTTTTTCGCTAATCCGTCTTCTCCGTAGGTGCAGATGTGCGCACGGTGACAGCGAGGCTCTTTGTTGTGGTCTCATCGGACAGCCTTCACATTGCTTTGCATTCCTCAGTGTCGGCGAAGATCTTCAAGGTGAGGCTGCAGGCACAGGTTTGATGCTTATTAGGTGAGCATCAACGATATTAGGTGAGCGTCTGGGGCGCAGGTGATCAAGCGACAGAGTGCTCCTGATTTTTTTCTCCGGCGGCAAAGGCGGACAGCGGTGTAGCGGCTTTTGTCTTCTCCAGAGGTACGGCGGTGGCGGTGCTTTCGGTGAGGGACGGAGCTTGGTGGGCTGGCGGTCTTCTGAGGCAGCTTGGGCAGACTTTTGGGCTGATCGGCGAATCTAGCTTCATGCTTCAACAGCAGGCGGACAGCAGCGGCTGGCGGCGAGCTCTAGCGGCGGCTTGACGGGAGCCGGCGGACGGTGGCGAGAGGCGAGAGACAGGCTTCCTGCGGCACGGAGGAACAGTGGTCTGGCGAGAAGGGTGGCTTTCCATCTTTCTTTTTTTAGAATATATATTTATATTATATATAATATAGTCCTCCATCGGCTTCCTTCTCCGGCGTGGCAGTGATCCTCCTCTGATAGCAACTATGGATCCAAGTTTGTCTCCTTCGGCAACGCCATTAGAGACAGACTTGGAGGGGGAAACTTCATATCCTTCTCATTTTCTTCTTGGTCGTCGTCCCCCTTCTCCCCTTTTTCTTTTCCACGACCCCATCTCTTTTTATTGACATTCCCGAGCGGTTCCTTGATCGTGGCAGGATCATCCTCGAAGTGCGATAGACCAGGTCGCAGGGGCAACTGCAGGGTTCTTATCCAAACCGGGTTAATTAATTTGTTTTAAAATTTTAAAATAAGATGATAATTTCATATGTATATGAAATTAACATCCTGAAATTAACATCCTGGTTTAATCTTATCCTGGTCATTTAAATTTATTTATTTTATTTTGGATCGCCTAGGGATTAGTACCCTCAGATTTTCTGGGGATTTATCTCGGGATATGTATCCATGGATTATTTTAGAATTTGTTTTATATTTTTAATATATATATATATATATAATTTTTATCTTTTTGATATAAACAGCGCGCGCCACCCTCCCTCCGACGCCACTACTCTCTGCTAGCAACGCCCTCCGATGAGCCGCTGCCGAGAGCCCAGCCCAGTAGTGAGGCTGCGCCCGGCGGCCAGAGCCGTCCGTCCTACTTGTACATGCTTGCCGCCTGGCCCTCAGCTCCGACGAGCAGCCCCACTGTCCAATTGTTCTTTTCTCCCTCCTCCGACGAACTTCGCCTGCCTTCTCTGGGCGAGCATGGGCCCTATTTGGTTGCCGACGAGCTGCACAAGGGCTCCAAAACTTCTAGTAAATTTTCTATGAACCCTAATTGGAGGAAAATTTGGATTGAATGCATGATTGGGAGCATGAAATTTTTGGAAATGAATGTGTGGATTAAGGGAGGGAATTGAGTGGAATAAGTAGGGGATTTGAGGCCTTGAGTGTTCTAATTTCATGCTATAATACAGAAATGTAAATCATGTTAATGTGAATGATTGTATTACTTTCAGGAGCCCTAGAAACAAAGGGGACTCTGCCAAAATTGTTTAGAAATTCCATGCTTAACATGTTAGATAGTAGTAAAAATCATGATTAGAGAAGTTAGCGAGTTATCGTATTCTATTGAGTGTAAATTAGAGTATGAGTTGGGAATACGGATTTCATATTTATGATATTTGTATTCTCGATTTCTAGGAAAGATAAAGGCAAAGGTGAGGTCGTTGTCGCCGAAGAACCAAGACAGTCCTAGAGATCTACTAGACTCATGTGAGGGAGCACAACTATAAATTTATCATATTTTTTTTTCCATATTTTATCGTATTGATTTCTTGAGAATTCATGTTATGAGTCGATTATTTTTCATAAATACTGTAAATCTTTAAGCATGAAATTAGTGATCATGTTTCGGTATTTTGAAACTCATTTAAAAAGCATGTGAAAAACACATACATATTATAGAGATTGAAATGATAGAAATATTAGTGCACTGCACTGTACTCACATACATGCTTACGCCAGAGGTGGCTCTACGATAGAGCCAGAGAGTACGATACTAGGTAGGAAAGGGGTGGTTTTTCTATAACTTTGTTTTTATTAGTCCACCTATCTGTTTTCAAACCCTCCTGATTTCAAGAAATAAAACCCCCTTTCCGTACTCATCGGGTGCTTAGTATAAGTATATATATTTATAGCTTTACGGTCGTTGAGTTGGTCTGACTGGAGAACTATCGAGTGTTAAGTTGGTCCACTCGTTACCACTTTGGTTCCGCTGTATGGAAGTAGAGGTGTAGATGACACTAATATTATTGATGACGAGGATTTGATTTCACAGATTATCACCTCCACGGTTGTTGAGTTGGTCCAACCGTGAAGGCTACTGGCTTTGAGTTGGTCAGCCAGGACATATGTGAAAATCATCTCCTACATATGTTGACACTAATATGACTAATGATGAGGATTTGATTTTACAGATTGTCACCTCCATGGTTGTTGAGTTGGTCTAACCGTGAAGGCTACTGGCTTTGAGTTGGTCAGCCAGGACATATGTGAAAATCATCTCCCGTACTGATGATAAATGATTATAGAAATGCATATGTGCATATCATTTTGATTTATTTGGATATTGGCTCGAATCATATTTATGATTAGCATGCTGTTGTCATGTTTTAATATCGTTCAATATATGTATCTCACATTTTATTATTTTATTATCTACTATTGAAGGCATACAGGTATGTTAAACCTGACAGTAGTGTTAGTACCTCACTGGGTTCTAGTAGCTCAGCCTCTTTTCACATTGTTTTTGTGCAAGTGCTAGACAGGAGTTCGAGTAGAGACTATGGTTTACCAGCTAGAGTGTTAGGACCAATAGTGGGCTCTGATCATCTTGTTTGGCTATGTATTTTGTTGATATGTAGGAGAGTGTGGACCTTTTTATTATTTGAGACACTTATGTTTGTACTATGTCCATATTTTAATTTGGTAATGTATTAAATAATACTTCGGTCAGCCAGATACGACTTGAGTATGCTACCTTATTTAGCTTCCGCATTACTTTCTAGTGGTTAATTATCAGGTACTACAGCCTTAAGCTCCGGGTTCACCCCTTGAGCTGGCTGGTGTAACATCTGGTCCTTAGTTGGAAGGGGATGTTACATGCAATCACTCTTCATATGACCCATCTTGGGACAGTAGAAACATTTGATATTTTTCTTGCTCTTTGTTATGCCTCTGTATGAATCTTTGTTGCCATGACCCTGGGGACGCCTGCTCTTGCTTCTCCCATGTCTCTCTTATTTTTATGAAACAAGTGCCTCTGAGGAGGATTCACCTTTGTCCTTCCTTTCGGCTTCTTCACTTAGAAGACTCTCCTTCACCATTTCCATAGTTAGTTGACCACCTGGTGCTGAAGTACTTAGAGATACTACCAATGTCTCCCAACTATGGGGCAAAGAACTGAGAAATAACAATGCTTGAAACTCATCCTCAAGTGGCATCTTCATAGCTGCCAGTTGGTTCATCAAACCTTGAAAGTCACTGGTGTGCTCTGTCATGCTTCTGCCATCCCTGTATTTCAAGTTCACAATTCTTCTGATGATCACAGCCTTGTTTCTGAATGTGTTCTTCTCATACATAGCTTCTAACTTTCTCCACAGCTTATCAGCTTTCACCTCTTCAGAGATATGATGGAAGATGTTGATATCTACATATTGCCTAATTGTAGCGGCAACCTTCAAATATAGAATTTCCCATTCATCTTCACTCAACTTCTCTGGCTTCGGCTTTCCTATAACTGATAGGTATAAATCCTTCACAATGAGTATGTCTTGCATTTTGCGCTTCCAAATGGAGTAATTTGAAGAATTTAATTTCATCATTCCACTTGAGTTCTCTCCTTCCATCTTGTACACAAGGATCTTCTACAACCATAGTTCTAATACCACTCTGTTGGGGAGAAACCTGTTGATCAAACACATCTGAAAACCAATACTGCAGCAGGCTTCAAACAGAGAGACACATGGGCCCGTTTGGTTCTCTGTTTGCTTGCAAACATGCTTGTTTACTTTTCTGTTTCTGCAGAATCTCCACCTGTTCCTGGATCTTCTCTTCTCCTTGCTCTTGTGTACAAAGTAGGTAAACAATCAAAACTAACAAGGTGATAATCAAGATACACACAATTTTAGCGTGGAAAATCCCTTCCAATCGAGAGGAAAAACCACAAGACTCCTTAGAGCCTGTTAAACCCTTTCACTATATCTATTTGGTCTTCTCTCGCTAACTAGAAGAATACAAGCCATGAGGGATCAATCATACAAGAGTAATAAGCTTTCTCAAGCTACACATGCCATCACACACATAGATAACGATATTAATAATGAGAAAAGAGTGAATAGAGATCAAACTCTACAACTTTGGAGAGACCCTTACAAGGAACCATTCATCCCAATCTTGAGCGAAGTTCGGCATCGATTTGCCTATCTTCTTGCAAGCCCTAGCTTCTCTTTCTCCTTCTCCTCACTTCTTTTATGAATCCCTCAAATCCTAGCTTCTCCCATGCCACACCAAATTCACTTAGTTGAATGAGTCCCCCAACTCGTAGTATAACCACATAACTCTCTTAATATGATGGAGGCCCATATCAAGGAACTTGAGTGTAGCCCAAATGGGGCTGACCCAACACAAAAGTTTCTGATATACATATTGATTCTAATGATTGTAGCAAACTTGATACTAAGGCGAAAAAGTGTTTCTCAAATAAAGAGAAGGATCAAAGAAAGAACCACTTTTTTTTTTAATCTCTATCATTTTCATTTAATTTAATTTTTTTTTTACTTTTCAAAGAAGAGAGAAGGGAAAATAGAAAAAAATGAAGGGAGAGAGAAAGAAAGAAATAAAGAAAAACTATGTTAGATACGAGACGTTTTTTTTTTGGTAAAGAGCTGATCAACTATTCTAATTACAAAATTTCCTCAATGGGTCAAGCAATTCCTGTAACCAGGGGGGGATATGTTCCTCTCCATAGAATTGTAGCATTCCTCCATCTTGTCTGGCTTTCCTGGCCAAAAAAATCAGCTGCATTGTTCTCCTCTCTGGGTATGTGGTGTATTTGCCATCTGTCAAATGTCTTCATCTCTTCTCTGCACCTCTGGGTCAGCTTTGTGGTGCTCCAATTGGCATCATCTTTGTCATTTTGCAGCATCCTTGCCATGTGTGAATTATCAGTGAGGATTCTGGCAGATTTGCATCCAATTGAATGTAGGGCTTGGAGGCCATCCATCAAGGCTTTTAATTCCCCTTCCAGCACTGAGTCAGCTTGTGATTCCATTGCTCCTGCAAGGCAGAGAACACCAGCATTAGTGAGAATTACTAATCCATTTCCTGATCTTACCTCTCCTGACATCCATGAAGTATCAATGAACAGTGTGTGGCTGAAGAATTCTCTGTTTATGGCCATTTGAGCTGCATTTGCAGCATTGTCATGGTGGTCCTTGTATTGCAGGTATTCTTGAGATAGGGTTATTGCCCTGTTTGCCAATCTCTTTGGATCAAGTCTTGTTTTTTTGAAGATGAAGTCGCATCGATTTTTCCACAGCATCCAAAGTACTTGGGCTATTAGAGTTGTCTCTTCCTTGCTGAGTTTGTGGCAGCCCAGTTTCTTGTTTAGGATCCATTCCCCTCCCAGTAAATCTTCTGGCTCTAAGTTCCAATTGTTTAGGAAGCCTTTGGCTTGGACTTCAATCCATGTTAATGTAGCCCACCTGCAATGGAGAAATAAGTGTGCCAGGGACTCTGAACACAAGTTACAGAGCTCACAAGGCATGTCAGGGCCCAGTTTAATGGAGTGCAAATATTGTTTAGTTGGCAATCTCCCATGTAGGAGCTTCCACAGGAATGTTTTAATTCTTGGAATAGTTTCCAATTTCCACATTTGAGACCATCCCTCCCAGTGAGTTTCATAGGATGAGTGTATCTGGTGGTTATAGACTGCAGCAGATAGTGACTTGGTTCCAGTTCCCTGCAACCATTCCCATCTGTTTATCTGTTCATCTTGAGTAAGCTCCCTGCTATGTATATTCTCAATGATGTGCTCAGGGAATATTTCATTGAGTAAATCCCAATCCCATGCTCCATCCCTCATCAGGTTATGGACTTTGAGCTCAGTGAGATCAAAATCCATATTGTAAAATGTTGGCTTATGCTTGATGGGAACACTGAGAAGCCATGGGTGCATGTAGATAGAATCATCTAAGTGGATATTTCTAGTTGCAATTTCTTCCTTAACTAATCTAGCAGTATTTGCTAGAGTCAGATATAATTGGGAGGGTTTGTAGATACTATTTTGCTCCCAAAGTGTGAAGTGACCATATTTGTAATTAAATAGTTGGATCCATGTCTTGTCTTTTTGGTTCAGGAGGTCTAATAGATGCTTAGTCATCAATGAATGTTTTAAGATTTTTAAATTTTTAATGCCCAAGCCACCCTCAGTTTTGTCTTTTGTAATTGTGCTCCAATTAATGAGATGGATGCCCTTTCCATTGCTTGTCCTCCAGATAAAATTCCTAACTAATGTGGATACCTTTTCAAGGATACTATTAGGTATGGCATAGGTGTTCAGGTTGTATACAGGCAGAGACATTATGGCAGAGTTTATCAATGTGATTTTGCCTGCTAAGGATAGGTGAAGTGCTTGCCAATGAGCTAGCCTTTGTTCTGTCTGCTCAACCAGGGGGTTAAATAGGGAGCTATGAAGTTTTGAGGGAGATATCCAGCTCCCTAAGTACTTGAAGGGGAATTTCCCTTGTTTGAGCCCTAGAATGTGGCATATAGCTTTTTTTAGTTTGGTATTCAGCCAGGAAGGTAGAAGAGTTTCTGATTTTGCCAAGTTGGCTCTGGACCAGTGATGGTTGAATAGATTTCAAGACATAGGTTAATGGCTCTAGCTTCTTGTCTTGTGGCTCTCTGATAAATGATTAAATTAAAGACCAAAGAGTGTATGGTTGATGGTAGAGGTTGGGGTCAAAGGGATGCCTCTAACCATTTTCATATCTTGTGCCTTATTTAGGATTTTGGTCAGGACCTGTGCTACTAAAATAAAAAGGTATGGTGAAATTGGGTCTCCCTGTCTGATTCCTGATTGGGGTTTGAAGTAATTTCCTATCCTTCCATTGATGATAAAAGCCATAGATGGAGTCTCAATGCAAGCCTTTATCCAAGTTATCCATTTTGGTGGGAATTTCATCTTGGTAAGGACAGCAAGAATTGCATCCCATCTCATAATGTCATAAGCTTTTTCCATATCGATTTTGACCATCATCATTGGGTGGGGCTTATGGTCATTTTCTAAAGTGTGAGCAACCTCCTGAGTAAGCAGGATATTGTCTGTGATGTTTCTATCTTTAATGAAGGCACTTTGCTCTATTCCAATGAGGTGTGGAAGGACATCTCTAATTCTATTGGTGAGTATTTTGGTAATAATCTTGTAGTTGACATTACATAATGCAATGGGCCTATAGGCCTGCACAGTTTGAGGATTTTCCTTTTTGGGAATGAGGGTAATAAGGGTTTGGTTCTAACTATTGGGTAAAAGCCCTCTAAAAAAGAAGTGTTCTATGGCTTCTGTGATGGAGTCACCAATAATATGCCAGTATGCAAGAAAAAATTCTACAGTAAAACCATTTGGGCCAGGAGCCTTACCTTTTGCCATGGATTTCAAGGCAGAATATATTTCATATCTGGTGATTGGCCTCATGAGGTTGTTGCTTTGTTCTTCAGTAAGGATAGGTAGATCATCAGGGAGAGCAGCAATTGTGCTTTCTAGATTCCTTTCTCTATTGTCCTGCCATAGCTTGGAATAGAAGTTAGTGAAGCAGGTGTCTCTGTCATGGTGATTGTTTGTTGTGTTGCCCTGATCATCTTGGATCTGTGTGATCTTGTTTTTCCTCCTATGACTTCTAGCTAGTTGGTGAAAGTATTTGGAGTTGTGGTCTCCATTATGCAGCCAATTAGCTCTTGATTTTTGCATCCAGATATTGCTATTTTGTCGTAGTAAAGCTTGGTGTTTATTGTACAGGATTCTCAATTTCCTACAGTTTTCCTCGTCCATTACTTCTATTGTATGAATTTCAGATGTTTCAATAGCCTCTATTTTCCTCTCTATTTCTTTTATCCTTTGTTCTAGGCCCTGAGTTGTGAAGGCACATGTTTTGATTAATTGATGTTTAAGTTTATGGAGATTATGGCTGGTTGTGTGCATTGGATTTCTTGCTAGATTTCTATTCCAGGCAGATTCAATTGCCTTTTAACATGCTGGTGTGTTGATCCAATTAATGTCAAATTTGAAGGGTCTGGCACCTCTATTATGTTTCAGTGAGTATGTTAATAACAAGGGGTTATGGTCTGATTGACATCTAGCTAGATGCTCTATGTTATATGATCCTATGTCATCATGCCAGAGTTCATTAGCGATAATTCTATCAAGTCGGGCCCAACTTCTTGCCAACCCCTGTTGGTTATTACACCATGTATAGGGTTGGCCTGAGTAGTTGAGTTCATGCAGGTTGCTGTGAATAAGAAATGCATTGAAATACCTGGTTTTCGTCTCTGATGCATGTCTCCTGAGGCCTCTCCGGTGTCTTCTTTCGTCTGAGTTTCTGACTGCGTTGAAGTCCCCAAGAAGAAGCCAAGGAAAAGGAATTGTTGCCATTTTGGTTAAGTCGTCCCATGTCCCCTTTTGGGTATTAATCGCCTGGCTGTTGTATACCACTGATACAAGGCATGGTTTAGTGTCATGTCTGGTAATGGCGAGATGGAGGACATACCTGGATTGCGCGAGAGGGGTGACCATTCCAAGATCTTTTTTCCACAAGGTAATTATGCCTCCGGAAAAGCCGATTCAAGGAATTGTCGCCCAGTGCCAATTCTTCACGAATTTCTTACAGAAGGACTCAATCCTGGGCTTATTCGCCCTAGTCTCTACTAGACAGATCAGAGAAAGGTTTAAGGTTCTTATGAAAGTTTGGATTCTACTTACAGTGTCAACACCTGATACTCCCCTACAGTTCCATATAAGGACTTTCATTAATCAACATTGGTAGGTAGTGGTGAAGTCCTCCGCTTCAGCAATCCTCCCCTTCTTCTGAATCTGGGTCTCAGCTGTGAAAGCTCTCTTGCTTACGCTACTTACCCCTTTGGATTGTTCACTTTTCTCAAAGTCCATAGTCTCTCCCGGGTCTGGTGGATCTTCTGCATCCATCTCCTCAGTTCCCCTGCGGTCTTCTAGCTCTGGAGGCTCCTCTGTCTCCCTCATCTCTGTTCGTCTGCGATCGCCTGGATCTGGAGGTTCCTCCTCTTCCATGAGATCCATGTCACCATGTGTTTTCTCTCCCAAGTTGTCAAGTTTGCCAGTAACGCATAGAACTAAGGCCTTGTGATTGCGGTTCAGGGGTTCAATATTCTGGCTAGCCTTGCTTCGAGCTTCCCCCAAGGGTGGTGTTGGTACTTCATTGCTTATGTTCTTTGGGAGAACTGAAGAGTAAAGTTGTATGTCTTCCGCGTGTGGTGCTACAGGGAGAGGAGCTGTTTGTAGATTAGGTCTAGACCGTTGAGTGCGGTCTTGCCAGTCAAGTCTGGCAGCATGTCGTTGTCCACCTCCACGAGCGTGCCCCAAGCTAGAGCCTCGAGCTGTGGTGGACCCACGTCCTCGGCCTGCTGTTCCCCCTCGAGCTTTGGTCCCTTCTCTGGTCATGGTGAGACACATGTCAACATCTTCTGCCTCCTGGGGTGCCTCTTGCTCCACGTGTCCTTCCTCAGCCACTGCATCCCAACGGTTCTCTGTTGCCCATGGCTCACGCTCTGGGCATGTGACCGTCGTCTTCGTTGTTTTCTTGGCTAGAGAGGACGGTTTTCCGGCCGCCGGGGGACGGCCTCTGTTTGATTTCCATTGAACAGTCATCCAAGTACCAAAGTTTGGGTCTACTGGCTTCTTCTCCTGATCTGGTTCAGTCTCCCTCGTTTCCTCCAGGGGATCCGTGTTTCGCATCGAGGTGCCAGCTTCCTCGACAACAATTCCTTTCCCTTTCAGGTCCAGAGTTTGTTGTCCGGTTCTGGTTTCCTCAGGGCGACTCCCGGAGTCCCCTGTACCACATTTGTCAGCACCATGGCCTATTACTCCGCATTTGTAGCAGAAGACGGGGAGTCTCTCATATAGGATGGGTATAAAGCATCGTTTCCTCCCCGAGTTCACCCACACTCCTCGCTTGAGTGGTTGGCTCAGATCAATTTCTATGCAGAATCTTGCAAATTTGGCTCTGTCTTGGATAAAAGTGGTTTCATCTACCTTGATTACCTTTCCAATTTTACCAGCAACTGATTCCAGCGGTTCCTTTTCCCAGTATTCCCATGGTAATTGGTATAATCGCACCCAAAGGATTGCAGATGAGAGTTTCTCAAAACTCGGCTGGAAGTGTTCTCGCCATCGAATCAAATGGAGAATCATGCCGTTTACCGTCCAAGGGCTATCAGTGAGGATGGCCTCAGTCATTTCAGTCGAGGAGCAGCAGATGACAAAGTATCCATTCGGCATATCTGCCACCGTTGCCTCACCGAGATGCTCCCACAACCGCGCTAGGGTTTCTCTGATTAACCTCAGTGGAGGTGGACGGCCTAGAAATTTCCCATAAACCACTGTCTTCATGCCCTCGTGCGCACGACGGACAACTTCTTCATCCAGAGTGACTTCATCCTTCACAGTCGCTTTGAGGCGTTCAAGGAGAGGACCTGGTATTATGATGGATTCTTCCTCCTCCTGGCGTTCCGGCCTCCTGACAATGTTGGCCCACGTTCGGCCACCTTGTGTTCGTCCCTGCAAATCAGATTGCTGGTTAGTGGGGCCATTCCCTTCTCTCTGGCTTGAGGAGGGGTCTCTCATTCTAGGGTTTGAAGGGGTGGAGTATTCAATGGGGATGGAGACAAGGTTTGAGGGCTCCAAGGTCCCTTTGTTGTTCGCTCGAGGCGCCATGTCCCTTTCCCCCACCTACCACTGTAAGTGGGGGACAGGGATTTTGCTTGGTAGTAGTGTGTTCCTCAGTCGCTCCGGAGACGTTTGACTGACATCGGAGTGTAGCTAGAAAGAGCTCGGGGAGGTGAAGTTAGAACCTTTAAGGGAGTGCCGCTAGCTCATCGGATTACTGTTAGTGATGTCAAGAAACCTTGGAGTAAACTTTCGCATTTATGGCCCCTGTTCCAATCTCAATCCCATAATTTGATAAGAAAAATTTTGAGTAATGGAATATTCAAATGGAGATATTATTTTGCTATTATGAGTATTTGATATATAGTCTCAAAATTTATAGTATTTGATATGTTGTCTCAAAAAGAACAAAAAGTGTTTTCAGAAATCATAAGAAAAAAAAAAGGATAATTATGATAAAAAAAATCACTTTGAATTTTTTCTTTTTCTTTTTTTATTCCTATCTAACCTGCCATTCTTTTCTTTTTCGAGAAATGATCCCATGGACTCGGTTCCATGGGATCATCCATCAGAACAAGCCCATAGTTGATCTAAGTCGTTAAAGCTGCTTTGGGATGTGTGCGCGTCACACATCCCAAAACGACCATAAAGATAATTCCGAGATGTGTGACATGCACACATCCCGAAGCAGCTTTAATGGCTCGGATCAACCATGGGCTCGGTTCCATGGATGATCCCATGGAACCGAGCCCATGGGATCATTACTCTTCTTTTTCATGTCTTTTTTTCTCTTCTTTCTCTCCCTGTTTCATTATCTGAACATATCCTCTTGATTTATTTGCTGAGAAGAACTTCCGGTGATGTTTTTTTGTCGTACTAACTCTCAGTTATAACTAGCATTGGCAATCTGGCAAGTGAGTGTTTCTTGTCCTCTTCCTTAAATAATTGCTTTTATGTCCACATAAATTATTTTTCAAATACTCATTTTTAATTATAGGGCTGGTACTATTTAATGCTACTCTCCACCTAAAACACATATCTCCAAAATATTATTATATTATACTCCTTCCAACCTCACATTATTTAATAGATGAATAGTTAATTATTATTTAATTATATATCTTCACGAATAAAGGTAATCATAATCTGATATGCATGTGCATCAATGCTGGCTGCTCCATCAACACCACATGTCCATCGCAATTGTTTTATGGTTTATATAATACAGTTAATACAGTTAATAAAAACAAACCGACAATCTAAATTAATGAGAGTGATGAAGCCAAAAAGTGAAAACAGATGGCAGGGCGTGAAGTCCAAGGAGTTAATTAATTAACTAATCAAGCAATCTTCACCCCATCTTGCCACCCCATCTTGCACCAGTACCTTCTCCTGCTTCATCTCCCCCGGGCCATTACCGGCGCCGATATCTTTTCTCGCCTGAACACCACGAAGTTCCTCAATAAGCTCAGTCAACGTCTGACGAGAAGAACCACCATCTCTCACAGCATTCCTGGCCATCCTCCCGAACATCTCCGCCTTATTTCTCATCTCTCCATCAGCCATCATCTCCCTCACTCCCTTCTCCACCACCTCTCTACTCACCACCCCATGATTTTCCCCTGCAGCGTTGCCAATCCTCATCCCGACACGCAGCTCCTCAGCCAAGAACTTAGCATTGAGCCTCTGCTCAGCAATCATAGGCCATGCAAGCAATGGCTTCCCGGCGGCAATGCTCTCCAACGCTGAGTTCCAACCACAATGACTGACAAACCCCCCAACAGCCTCATGCTGCAGAACGGCACTCTGTGATGCCCATGCGACGATCTTCCCCTTCTTTCCGGCTGCTTCCGGAGGCCGGAAAGATACATCTCTGACAACCCACAAGTAGTCCCATCCGGCCATCTCCAAACCATACGCCACCTCCTCCAGTTGCTCCCTTTCTACATGAGCCTGTGTTCCGAACGACACATAAACTACGGATCCCTTTGGCTTCCCGTTTAGCCATCGGAGACACTCATCACCGCCATTAATGCATGGTAGCGAAGCTTCACTATGGAGGGAGAGAGGACCCACAAGCCATGAACGTGCACCAGCGACGTACATGGACTCGAGTGGTTTGTGCCAGCGCCCATCGAGCTCGGCGAAGCTGTTGACAATGACCCCCCAGCTGTTTACATCCGAGCAGCTGGCCTCGATGATGAACTGCATCGCCGGGTCTGGTGAATCACTGAGATCATGTAAATCCTTAGGAACGTCGGATAAGGTGACACGGAAGTCAAGTGGAGCGCCGGGGACTGTGAAGGGTTCTTCTTCGGAGATGACGCCGGCGAGGTTTTGTGGTTGGTGGAGGCAAATGGCTTTGCAGAGATACATGGAGAAGGCGGACATGCCATGAAAGACGATACGGGGGACGGAGAAGAGACAGCAAACGTCGAGAGTCCATGGGAGGAAGAAGTCAGAGATGACGCAGAGAGGTAGGGAGTTGCGGCTGTGGAGGTCGAGGAGGAGGTGGTGGAAGTTGGGACGGAGGAGAGTGGTGGCGGCAACGAAGGCCGAGTGGAGGTCTAAAGAGGGGAGGAGATCGGTGGACTCGACGCCAGTGGGGAGGAGAGGGGATTGTGGGAAGGGGAAGAGGGTGAGGTGGACGGAGGAGGGGAGTTGGCGGCGGAGAGAGGTGGCGTTGCCTTGGGTGGTGATGACGGTGACTTGGAGGTTGCGGGTGGATAGCTCAGCGGCAAGATAGAGGAGGGGGATAGTGTGGCCATGTGCCATGAATGGGAAGATGAGGATTTGCTCCTTCTTCTCTTCATTAATGGCGGCGGCGCTGGCAGTGGATATAGTCATGACCAGTGATCTTTTGTTTCTTAGGATTTTATATAGGATTGGAACTGGGGGTGTTAAGCACTTCCATTATATAGTGTTAAAATTTACATTTCCCAACCGAAAATGCCAAGCTTAATTAGGGGGTGTTAAGCATTCAAACACAGTGCCACGTTATTTATTGGAGGAGAAGCGAAGGGACTTAAATAATAAATAGTATGGAATTTAAATGTAAGACTAAGTCCTTTTCTATTTTTATTTAAATTAATATTTATCATTAGTTAAATTTATTTTAGGAGAAATTATAAAAAAGTACCACGTTATTTATTGGAGGAGAAGCGAAGGGACTTAAATAATAAATAGTATGGAATTTAAATGTAAGACTAAGTCCTTTTCTATTTTTATTTAAATTAATATTTATCATTAGTTAAATTTATTTTAGGAGAAATTATAAAAAAGTACCCAGTGGTTTGTGACTTTTTCAATTTGATCCTTGTGGTTCAAAATTGAACTTCTGATGACCTTTAATGGTTTTGCCCGGATTTTATCACTTTAGTCTACTTTCTGTAATACTGCGTTGAATTCACGTGTCCGTTTGGCCCCTATAGCATGTTTGAAGGATTTCCAACCGTATGGATGGGACGATCATCGAAAAATAAGCTAGCCTGTCAATTTTCATATAATTTGGTAACCCTTTGGTCCTCCCACTTAACAGTTGAAATTCTGGACTGTTCAGATTCCTATAAAATAAGAACCGTTAAAATGAAGATCCTACAAGTTTTCAAATTGTATGAAAATTGGCAGCCTAGCTTATTTTTCGATGATCTTCCCATCCATATGGTTGGAAATCCTTCAAACGTGCTCTAGGGGGCCAAACGGATAGCGACGCTTGAATCTTGTGATGTTACTGAAGTACTAAAGTGATAAGCAGGCCAGCGGGGTAAGATTTGTGGTTCAATTTTGAACCACAAGGACTGAATTGAAAAAGTCGCAAACCACAGGGTACTTTTTTGTAATTTTCCCTTTATTTTATCTCTTTATAAAAGTCATATATATATATAAAATTGATTTTATTAAAATAATAAATAAGGGAGAAAATGAGTTTTTCTTCAAAAAAGAAAGTTTTTTTTTTTCTAACAATAAACACTCAACTTTAATTAAAAGGGATGTGATTAGTTCTATCATAAGATGAATTGATTTGATGAAGAATTAAATGAAAACAACAACTACAACAATTAATCTTTAATTTATTTCCGTATAACATGAGTTGTATGGTCAGAGTTAGGAAATTTTATATTAAATGAAAGAGAGAAAGATTATTTGGATATATACGGTATTAGTAAAATGCACGTGCGTTGCACGACAGATATGTTGAGTTGTTTGGTATTTTTTTAAATTTAAATTTATTGTATTTACATTATATTTTATAGTTTATCCCTTTTTTCATTAACATTGGCTTATATATATTGTTTTTATGTATATATATATAATAAAATATAGTGATATATAAAAAACACATATCAAAAATTATATATATATAGTATATCCAACAAGATCATTATACACAAATGATTTGAGAGTCAGGTATACTTCTTAATATTAATAATACAAAGGAATTGAATGCAAAAGGTGATAAACATAATCAATTCATTCTTTACATTTGTTATAATTTAAAAAAAAAAGTGAAGCAAGCAAGAGGAACTACAAATACTGTGTGGGCAAGGTAGCAAAAATTAGTAAAATCATGCTGCTGGCACACAAAATGAAGAGCTAAGAGTGGGAGGGAGCATGCAAACCAATTGTGGCCATGTTGGATTACAACTTATATGTACATCATCCGTATCAGACAGGCCAAGTTGGGGTGATCAGACATATCCATATATCAATGACATACAAGTGACTGTAATCACTACCCGTGACCTTGCAAAATTTATGAAAACTCACACAACATACACACGTGTATATATCAACACACATCAAGAAATCTGAGATATTAAGCAGAGACAACTAACCTTGCATTGTGGACAAAATACATGGCCACGTTTCCTCCCTGCAATCATCCAGTTATTCACATTTATTTCATACAGTAGTTCATCGTGCAACCACCCAAAAGAATCAATGATCAAAACAATATTGTCCACACACAAAACATATCATTCTTCAATTAAGATGAATTCAAGTATTTTTAAACATTATAAAATAGTAGAGGTAGAAAAGCCTAAGACACATCCAATATTTAAGACAATCATATATAAATTTGCAAGCATTTTAAGATATTTAAATTTTACAAAAAGGCAATTTGATAAACTTACATTGAGCGGGGACCGTGGTCTTTCTACAAGATCCTTTAATCTTACAATGCTCCACTGCATACTCACCAGTTGTCCAACTCTTAAGCAATCTGAAGAAAATGGGAGAAAACCAACTGCAAGGCATAGATCGAGTACAGGTCGTTGTAAGATAAGTGTGCTCTTGATGAGTAAATTCTCCCTCAACTCCAAGATTTGCTGATATAGGTGTATGTGCTCCAACATTTCTGTCACCAGACTCCATATCTGATATTAATATACCTTTAGTTGGCGCATTCCCACCCACATCTAAGACGCAAAAAAGTTAGAAGTCCATATTAGATGAAGAAAAAAATTAGTTTATGTACTCCATGAACTTTAAATGAAATATAATTGCTTACCTTCATTGGTCATCCTCCCAATCGGATCTTTGAACAAGATTGTTTCCCTAGAAGGAGAGATGACAACTGGAAAGAAACTTGAGATCGACCTTCCATCACCTTTTCCTGTATGTACAAATCCATCGTGAAGATCCATCCACACATCATATATGTGTATAGAAGCCTTCACTTGTGAGTGCATTATCCCCTACGCATGATAAGGTGAAGTGAATCCACATCAATGCAGTAAGTAGGAAAAAAGAAATCAGAGCATACTCCCAAGTTATATGATATTGACAACATGCAAATATCACTTACAGATTTTCAATGTATCAAATAGATGACTAATATGGAAGGTGTACATGTGTGTGTGTGTGTGAGTGTTTCATGCTTGTTGCTTAACGATACAAAAAGGGATACTTGTGCATGTCAAAAAAGATTCATGCCAAAGGAAGGTTCAAGGGCAAAAAAGCATACCTGTAAAATTTTAGGAATATTAATATGAAAGAAGCATACCTGTAAAAGCAAATTGCCATCATTAGATTTATCTACAACACATGTGCTAACATGCAAAGGATTATTAGAAATGGATCGCAATGGTCTTGTGGAGCGAGATATAAGGTTGTCGTAAATCATTTTCAACGAGCAATAGAATGTTAAAAACAAGGTCCATAATTTGAGCCAAAGAAGACAAACCTCTCAAATATCACGGTTTGTGGAATGCTCCAAATACAAGCTTTAGAGCAATTGTCACGATCCCATCCACCACACTTTGTCTCTATGGATACACTAAGCATGAAACAAAAATCAAATATAACCAGACGACAACCATAAAGTCATTATATTATCAACAATACAAATAAAAAATAATTATTGAACTTGCTGATGTTCCTCTTGTCATCCTGTCATCTATATCAAGGTCAGGAAACCACAAGATAGTAGTTATATCACTTGCCCAATCTAGCACAGCTCTTTTATCATTTTCAAGCGTGCTTTGCTTAGACTTTTCAATTATAATTGATGAAACATTCTTCAATGCAATGTTCTCGATTATTTGTTGCATCCGCTCCATCACACTCATGTACATAGTCCTCTATCTCAATCATTTGAGATTTCTTAATCATCAATTTTGGGATTGGATCTATGTGTAAGATTGCACCTTTGAGAGAGTAATTCATTTGCTTTACAATCAACCCAACCCACTAAGGTTCATTCATCAACAAAGCAGATGAAATGGCGAATCAACTAAAGGTCTTGGCTTGAACACCTAAGAAACAATAGAGTAATATTCATCATGCCAAAGAAGTAATATTTTAATTGGCTAATCATCCTTCAATTTAGTATCAAATAAAACTAACTAAAACTAATGTATCCATAACTTCATATATTTTACAAATTAAAAAAAAAATGTGAAAAGAAGAAAAGAGTGATATCATGAAATGCCACAGTTACAACTACAACAAAAAATATGAAAGAAACTTACCTTTTGAAAATCCATGAGACTTGAACCTCAAATATCCGATTTGGCCTGTAAAAACTCCTAATACATAAGACCTTGGATTTTGTGGAGGTAAGGCAAGTGTAACAGTATTCCTGCTTGGTTTCAAGACAGGAGCATCTGAGCATTTTATAGCCTACAAAATAAACATATGTCGTTACAACATGAAACATCATAAAAGAGTTGAATAATTGGGATAAGAAACCTTAAATTTGCTCCTCCTTCTCCAACAAAACAAAGAAGAAAAGATCCGAACGAAGATACATGCTTTACACAAGTAACAGAAACCTGAAACTAAAAGACAACAAAATCAATAAAAGTTATTCAATATATTTAGAATCTGAGATTTCATGATCAACCTCCAAATAATGTATATGGTACATAAATCAATTATAAGAAAAAAAGAGGAAAGAGTCTAGAACTTGGGATTTCAAGATCAACCTCTAAATAATATACATGGTAACATAAATCAATTAAAAGATCAACCTCAATTTTTTTTTTTGATATATATATATATATATATATATATATATATATATATATATATATATATATATATATATTATATATATATGATAATATTCAATTGTAGGCAATATAACAACAATAAGTTCAACAAACAAGTATTGAAATTCAATATTTTTGTAAACCAATAAATTAACAAATTAAGAGAAATAATCTTTTTTATGAATTAGTATCGACTCCATGAAGCATTTGGTTCCCACATTTACTTCCCAAAAGAATCAAAGAGCAATATATATAATTCTTCTCATCATATTCACTATAACTACAAGCATCACTTGAATATCAATTTTCTTACAAAAGGAATACAAAATTGATATTCCAAGACAAAGATTAGCTGCTACGGCTATGAATATAAGTTATACATATTTTAAATAAATGATATGTAAATTAAAATACAAGTTGAACAATGAACAATATAGCAAAAAAAAAAATTCATATACAAGATTTGTTTTTTTTTTTTTTGATAAAGTGAATAAACCACATTCCTTTATTTAATTAAGAGTTCATAAAAAAGATACATGGTAGTGGATCCTCTTTGGATCTAATCAGTTACATTTGGATGTTATGCCCTTCTGAGTTCAGGTGCCCCATGAGTCCCTTCCGCTTGGCTATCTGAGTTTGTTATTCATAGATGACACATTGTTGAAAGATTTATAAAAGCAAAGCAAAGAAAAAAATGAGGTCTAATGGAAATTTTTTTAAGAATTATTAGTTTTGAATAAAAATTAAAAATAAATAAGGTATAAGGGGTATGTTAGTATAAATTCACACAAATAAAGCTTCTTGTTTTTAGAAATATGCATAGATGATTCCAAGATTTAGGGCATCGTCTCTTGACTCTCTTCCATCTTCATAAATTTACACAACCTTGTAATAATAGAGCATGTGATTGTGTGCTTGTAATGCTTGAATGTTATATCTACTTTATGCAAATTGCTAAAAATGTTGTTTGATAAAGATAAACCCAACACCACAAAGAAATGAGAAACAATACAAAAAGTTCATCATATTTCATAATAACAAGTAATAGAATAATATTAAATAACAAATCAAAGCATTAAAATTCAAAAGATATGCAAAAGATAAAACAATTAACTAAAATTTCCCTATCGATCAAAAGTCATCCATTATTATCCAAAAGCTACCTCTTGATTGATTTTGAAGAATTCCACGGTATCAATGGTGAATGGTGAGCGAATCTCTAAGAGGCATATTGCAACCTCATCATTTCTTCATGGCTTGCATAGTTGAAGAAGAGGAGGAAAATGAAAGGTGGCTAGAGGTGTCATCATATGGTAGATGTGAGGGTTTCACCATTGAAAGGGAAGAGACGTGGCCTCAAAGAGAATGGTTATCAACTAATAAGTGGAAGGTTGGAAGTCTAATCTTAATATGTTTTAAATTTGGGGTTTAATGAAAACCATATGAACTCTTCACCTCCCTCTTTTCTTTTGAAAATAAATTGAATAATGTTTTAAATGAATAAAGATCTAATAAATTTCTCATTCAACCCACTAATAAAATAAACAATATAAATTAAAATAGATTTAAATATAATGAACCTATGAATATAAGTCCAACCATTCATATTCAATTAATAAACTTATTTTAGTAGTAATCAACATTTTTTAATTTAATATCTATTCTCATGAAAAATAAGTATTAATTTAAAAATATATTTAAAAATGTAAATCTAATATAATGCACAGCATTACATCCAAAGAGTTGTAAAAGCAGTAACTAAAAAATATAATTATTATAAATTGAATTGATGGAGGATATTTTGGCATGTATATAAAAAAACTTATAAAATAGCCTACTTAAAATACTTTTTATATTTCCATAATAAATAATATGTAAATATTAAATAATAGATTAAATACATAAATATTTTATAATAAATTTAAGATACATTTAATAGACTTGGGATATTATTAGAATTATGATAACTCATCAAGGGTAATTTGGTCCACACATATTAAAAACTTATTAAGGGTAATTTAGTCCACACACATTGATATAGACTACCAACAATTGGCATATAGGAAATAAATAGACAATTTTAAATCTTATGAGAATTAATGAAATTTAAATAAGGTTATATGATAAAACATAAATTAAATGATAACATAAATATATTAAATTTAATAGGACATTTAAGTTACATTTAAAAGACTTGGGATATTATTAGAATTATGAAAACTAATTGAGGGTAATTTGATCCACACACTTTGAAATAGACTACCAACAAATCAACAATTGGCATATAGGAGTAGAATAGATTAAACTAGTTGGGGTAGATATTTGTTGAAATCTTGATCTCTTGTCTTTTTCAGCTTGTAAGTTGCACAATTACTCTTTCATCGACAGATGAAGGACTTTAGATTCATGACCATGACATGTCAAACCCTAGAAACAAAAAGTCAAACATGCTTAAAACAAGTCTTCTATATATAACAAAAAAATGTAGCAAACTATTGAATTCAACTAACATAAAGTTACAGTACTTAGAAACAAACAAGTAAAGCGCGTGCATAAACAAATAAAGAAAGCTGTGATGAACGACAGTAGAGCCAATGCAAACATTTGGTGAACAATGTTTACGTTGATATAAACTATGATAGCAATGAAAATAAGCTAATTAAGTTGCATGCATTTATTATGCTTATTAGATACGACTTCGTCCACACGTTGATTTTCTTGTTTTAAGTCACAAGAAGCAACCACAGCAATATTCGTACTCATAATATATGACTGCCGGCCATTTCCTTTTCTTTATGAAAAACAGGTTTTTTTGTAATTTTTTTCTCTAAGTTTAACTAAATTGAAATATAATTTTAGTTTCTTTGTATTTGTAATGTAGCTGAGAGAATAGATTGAAGAAACCAATTGACAGCAAAATATATATATATATATATATATATATATATATATATATATATATATATATATACGACAATGCTACTATGCTATATCGTCCCTACTCTCTTTCTATTATCGGCGAGAGATAGATTCTCTTCTGAAAATGATATTTATTTGCATATTCCTATAAAATATTTTTTATTACCTATATACCCCACAATCAAATAGCACTAAAAATGATTCACTATAATGAAATTGTTATGAAGGATCACTTAGAGATTAGAAGCTTAAAGGCGGGAAGCACTCTCATGCCCATAAGCTGCGATTGGAAGAATTTTAACTTTTAATCATTGTTAAAATTTAATCATAGTTAAAAATGTTGAAAAGGTCAAAACTGTTAGCTAGTTTTTAGGTGATTAGTTGTAAATCGTGGCACGTTCTTTGCCACTTATCACATTCTCTTGTTCTGTTGTATTTACTGTATAAATACAAGAGATCACGACTCTACTATTTGAGTGTCTTTGAATTCGATACCAATACAGACTTTTCACATGGTATCAGAACCTGGATCTTCTCAACTTAGCTCCTTCACATCTACCCCCATGTCCAATTCCAACACCTCTTCCGCTGGGCTATTGCCCACACCTTCTTTCAGCCATCTGATTAATGTGAAGCTAACAAGAGAAAATTATCTCTTGTGGAAGGCGCAGTTCATGCCATACCTTCGAAGCCAACAACTCCTAGGATATGTAGATGGCTCGGCTGCTTGTCCCACCAAGACAGTCACTCAGACTACGGAATCAGGAGCTATACAAGTTCCAAATCCTGATTACAAAGTCTGGCTGCAGCAAGATCAACTTGTTCTGAGTGCTCTACTCTCCTCCTGCCAGGAAGAGGTCTTTGTCTCAGGTTCTCTTCTTCTCTACATCTTATGAAGTATGGCAGACATTAGAGCATATGTTCTCTTCTCGCTCTAAGGCAAGGATAATGCAAACAAGATTGCAACTATCAACTATACAAAAAAAGGACATGTCTGTTGCAGACTATTTCAACAAGGTCAAACAACTTGCAGACACTTTAGCTGCAATTGGAAGACCCCTTAAAGATGAAGAAATCATCACCTATCTCCTTGCTAGCCTAGATTCTAAATTTGACCCCCTTGTAACATCTGTCACCATAAGGACAGATGCCATGTCTCTGAGTGACATCTATGCTCATCTATTGAGTTTTGAAATGCGATTGGAGCACCATAATACATCCTTTCAGGTTTCTGTACTCTCAGTCAACAATGTGGCGCGTATGAATTGCAGGGGGCGATATCCGATGCGAGGGAGAGGCCGTGGTCAAAGTAGAAGCAACTCACAACAACCTTATTCAGGTGTACACCAAAATCAAATGAATCAAAACAGGAACAAGCTAACTTATCAAGTTTGTGGAAAGATGGGCCGTGTTGCTCTCAAGTGTTATTATCGTTTTGATCATTCTTACCAAGCTGAAGATGCTCGTGTTGCTGCAGCAGCTGCTCTTTCACACTATGATGTTGATCCAAACTGGTATATCGACACAGGGGCAACAGATCACATTACCAATGATCTTGAGAGGTTGACAACCAAAGAGAAATACCAAGTCAAGGATCAGGTGCAAGCTGCGAATGGTTCAGGTATGAATATTCTCCATGCCGGTCATTCTCAGTTATCTACTCCTTTTCATTCTTTACAGCTTAACAATGTCCTCCATATTCCTTTAGTAACTAGACACCTATTGTCTGTTCATCGACTGGCCACTGATAACAACATATTCTTTGAAATTTATCCTTCTTATTTCCTTGTCAAGGATCAAACTACGAAGAAACTTCTTCTTCGAGGTAAGTGTGAAGGAGGGCTCTATCCAATAAAGCCTAGTCACATTGCTTTGTCAAAAAAGGCTCTTAGCAGTAAAAAAAATCTCCTAAGCACAATGGCACTGTCGGCTTGGCCATCCATCCTCCTTAGTTGTTCAACAAGTTCTGCAGTTTAATAAGCTTCCATGTTCTTCTACTACCACAAATAGCCCTGTTTGTAATGTTTGTCAACAATCAAAGAGTCACCAACTCCCATTTCCTTCTTCTAATAGTGTTTCTTCTTCTCCTTTAGAACTTGTCTTTTCTGATGTTTGGGGACCAGCTCAACAATCTGCTGGAGGTTTTAAATACTATGAGAGTTTCATTGATGACTTCAGTAAGTTCACATGGATTTATCTGTTGAAAACCAAAGCAGATGTTGTTCATACCTTTTTACATTTTGAAACATGGTGGCGTCTTTTAAATAAAAAGATTGTTTGTATGCAAGCTGATTGGGGAGGGTAGGGGGTATGGAATTGATTATGATGCCACCTTTAGCCTAATGGTTAAACCAAAGAACTATCGAGATTAATACTCTCGATTTCGCGATTAATGAGGGTTTAGATGCGACAACTAGATGTTCACAATGCCTTCCTACGTGGTGAACTGGAAGAAGATGTTTTTATGTATCAACCCCGTGATATGAAGATCCCCAATACCCAAGACACATCACGCAAACTAGATAAGTAGCCTTTGTAGTGGTTGAACGGGCTCCATAAGCTTGGTATTCCAAATTCAGCACTAAGCTGAAGGAACTCGGTTTTGTCTCCTCCAAGGCAGATACATCACTATTTATATACAATCAAGGAGGACAGATTATTTATCTACTAATCTATGTGGATGATATAATTGTTGCAAGTTCCTCAGTTCAGGCCACTGATAAGCTCCTATCAAGGCTACAAGGCGCCTTTTGCTTTATCAAAAGATCTTGGGGATGCACTATTTCCTAGGGATTGAAGTGAATCAAAGGTAGGGAGGCATCACACTCACACAACAAAAGAAAGTACATTAGTAGAGTTACTTTGTAGAGCAAATATGAAAGGTTGCAAACCAATGAAAACTCCTATAAACTCTTGAAAAATTGTCCAAGATCTTGGGAAACCCATTGGAGTGCTTTCTGAGATGCTTCACGATATAGAAGTATTGTAGGGGCATTACAATACCTAACTCTTACAAGACACGATATATCATTTTGGTGAGCAGGTGTGTCAATTCCTTCACTCATGAAAAGTGATCATTGGGTAGCGATTAAAGCGAATACTCAATACACGAAACTTATACCCTTCAATTTGAATTTATCAATTGAGAAGTCAAACTTCATCTCTTGTTAGTGCATTCTCGGATGCGAGGTTGGGCTGGATGCTTTCGGGATGATCGTCGATCTACAGTGAGGATTCTGCGGTATTCTTTGGTTCAAACCTTATTTCCTGGAGCTCATGCAACAAACAAGCCGCGAGTATCAAGAGATCAAGTCTAGGAGTGCGAATATAAGTCTCTTGCTAATGCCACGAAATTCGAAATCATGCAGGTTTGAGTCTACGCTTGGTGAGTTGGGAAGTTTTCAGGACAAACCACCATGCTTATGGTGTGATAACCTGTGTGCCACATAGCTCTCGGCAAATCCTGTGTTTCATGCTAGAACTAAAACATATTGAAGTTGGATTTCCACTTTGTTGCGTGAGCGCAGTAACCGCGAGGCGTTGGAGGTCAAGTTCATCTCTTCCCAAGATCAGGTTGCGGATATCTTCACCAAACCCTTTCTTGAAGCGAAGCCAATTCTTCTCGCTCACGACACAATCTCAATCTTCTTTGGTAAAGATGAGATTGAGAGGAGGTGTTGAAAAGGTCAAAGCTGTTAGCTAGTTTTAGGTGATTAGTTGTAAAAATTATAGCGCGTTCTTTGCCACTTCTCCCATTCTCTTGTTGCATTTGTATTTCTTGTATAAATACAAGAGATCACGGCCTACTGTTTGAGTGTCTTTGAATTCGATTACACTTATACTGAGACATTTCACAAAAAAATATTTAAACTATTTTAACTTTAATTTTCAGAAATATTTAACAATTTTGAACTTTTATAGAGGTATATTAGCAAAAAGGCATTTAGAGGAGTATATTAGAAAACATAATAATTCATTCTAATTTCATCCATTAATTTGATACCAACAAAGATCAACTTAACCACATAGGTCTATATTAAAAACAAACAAAAAAAATGATTTGTAGAGGAATACAACAAATTAGAGCAGTATATTAGAAAACATAATAATTTGTTCTAATTTCATCCATTAATTTGATACCAACAAAGATCAACTTAACCACATAGGTCTATAGGTTAAAAACAAACAAAAAAAATGATTTGTAGAGGATTACAACCATATATATATAGAATGAGAGAGAGAGAGAGAGAGGTGTTAGAGGTGCATTAAAGAAATGCGGTATACGCTAACACCCAAAACCAAAACCAAACCAAAACCAAAAAAAAATAAAAAGCCTAACACCCGACCACCCCTTATAAAGGTGTTAGAGTGGGGCGGCCGCAAATGCGGCCGGCTATATATATATATATATATATATATAGAATTATATATATATTATATAGAGGTAATCTGATACTGTCAGGCGGACGCACATATGCGGCCGATTAATATCATATACCTTAATATATATATATATATATATATATATATATATATATATATATATATACATATATATATATATATATATATATACTCTGATTTAGTTAGAGTAGAGGTTGATTGGATCATCATGCAGGATCTGGTACGCCTCCCATTTTGGTAAGCTGGAGTATGTTTGAAGGATTTCCAAACCGCATGCGGATGGAAGATCATCGAAAAATAAGCTAGCATATCCATTTTCATACAATATTTGGTGATCGTTTGGTCCTCCCCAGCGGTTGAAATTACGAACCATTAATATTTCTATAAAATAAGAACCAATTAAGTGGAAGGGTTTGAGGAAGGCGATGAGGAGCGCCTCCACATTTCTAGATCGAAAGCTTGCATCTCCTCATCGATGCTTCTTCGATCTCCAAACCCTAGATCCTACATCCACATCTCCGATTGAAATCCTAGATAAAATTAACAAAAGAAATACCTTGAGATTAATCTCCAAATCCTAGACCCCACATCCAGCATCTCCAATTGAAATCCCTAGATTAAATTAAACAAAAAATACTAATAAAACTCCAAATTAGAGAAGGTCTTCAAACAAGCAATCTTATGCGAAAGGAAGAGGTTGAGGAGAGGAATTTAGACATCTTCATGACTCCTCCATGAGATCCTCCCATCCCCGTCCTCATCAAACACTGCAAAAGCCTCTCGGAGCTTGATCCCGGCATCACCCCCTCCAACTCCCTCCTCGTTACCTTCTCGCTTGGGAGCACCGACTTTGCACCCGACAAGGAAGCTCTTGGGATGAAATCGTAGCGGTGGGAGATGGCCAGAGGATGGTGTTGGTGGTGGCGGCAAGAAGGAAAGAAGAGGGTAGAGCTAAATTTAAAAGAGTTTAATTATATTTTTTTTAATTATATTGTATTTAGGGGGAAAGGGGGTGACTCACTTGGCAGCGTGAGTAAGCATGGGTGACTCAACAACGTGACTGGGCATGATGACCTCCACGTTAGAGGTTTAGAACTGGCAACTAGCTCCAGGGACCGTTTTGTTACATTTTGAAAGTTGGGGGACGATTTTGTTACAAAATTAAGTTGAGGGACGAAAGTGGGATTGGCCCAAACTTGAGGGACCATCTATGTAATTAACCCTTCAGATTCTATTTCTAATTCTTCTTTTGTGACACTTTTATTTGTTTTGGTAGTCTTGGGTTTACGTGCTTTATAATTTTTAGACTCTGATTTCAATATATCTTTGGAATTCATGGTATATCACTGGATTGAAATAAATTCCAATAGGGTTTTATAGTTGTGAATTGTCGGGTTATATGTTTCTTTTTAGAAATTCCTATATAATGCAAAATAGGACTTAACTTCTTTTAATCAAATAACTATGATGCGTATTCGAGAAGCTGATTTAGGGTTTATCGATTCACGATTTTTCTTCTCCTCCTTTTTGGAATCCATTTATTTTGCTTTTTTACAATTTTCATTTAATGTATGCTTCATAATTTTCTCTTTCTGATTATAATAGGCTTTAGATTCTAAATCTAATTCTTCTTTTGTAGCACTTCTATTTGTTTTGGTTGTCTTGGGTTTGCATTCTTTATAATTTTCTAACTCTGATTTCAATATATCTTTGGAAGTCATGTTACATTTGGATTGAATTAAATTCCAATATTGCATGCACTTCTCGGTCAGCTTGATCGCCTCCTTAGACAAAGTCGGCTAGTAGTACCCCTGCCTGAGGACTTTGTATCCAAGGGTCATTTCACCGACATGATCTCCACAAATTCCTTCGTGTGTTCCTTGGAGGCGTGATACATACGAAGGGTAAAGGCATCTGAGATATGGTCGAGTGTACGACCTCTTGTACAAATGTTCCCTCAGGAGGACGTATCGAGTCGACTTGAAAGTGACCTTCCGGGCCTTCGTTGGATTAGCTGGCAGAATTCCATCTCTTTCATCTCTTGTTCTTGAGAAAGATCAATACTTTTATCACCCAAGGATTAGAGGTAGATTGGCTTGTCGGCAAGATCCGATGATGACACAAGCTTCAACAAAGAATAAGCCGCCTCATTTAATGCATCACGAGGGACCTTTACTATGGAAAAATGTCGAATCTTGGCGTATGATGCGACAGAAGTGCGCTACATCAGGCCATATTTTTTACCTCGGACTTCAAACTCTAGTCTAGTCTAGTTGCCCACTAGACAGATGGGAGTCAATGTGGGCTTGCGGTCTTGAACTTCTTGCAAACTAGCAATCAACACCTGCGTATTCCGCCTCATTGTTCATTGCCTTAAACCCAAAATTGAGCACGATTGAGGTCTTCCATCCGGATGGTGAGGTGTAGGACAAGGCGACTCGGACCTCTTCTCTATCTCCGACCCATGCGCATATAGTTTCCATAAGTCGGTAGGCGGGCGTCATCTTCCGGCTTCTTGACCTCTTAAGGAGAGTGGTCCTCCAGAGTCGGTGATCTCAGCGATGAAGTTGGCTAAGACACGGGCTTTCACCTGCGAGTCTCACGTGGTCCAGTCTTAGGGGCTTAACTAGCAATAAAGGCAGGCCAAGATACTACTTTAATTGCTTGAAGGCCTCTTAGCATTCCCTCGGTCCTACTCCATCCTTGAGTACCTTCGAGTGCAAGGGAAGAATGGCATATTCCTTTCCCCATTGAGATATGAGATCACCCAAGGGCGGCTAACCACTCATTTTGTATCTAGACCTCTTTGATAGTCTTGGGGAGTTCATCTCTAGAATCCCCTTGACGCTTCTTTGGGTTAGCCTCAATACCCTCTACGGATGAGCATAAACCCTTGAAATTTCGGTCCAGACCCCAAAGGCACCCTTCTCAGGTTAAGGCACATCCAGAGTGGAGCTCGGGAAATGCTTGGAAAGTCTCTTGTAAATCAATGTGTCACGTTGAGTGCACGCCTTTTACTCTTTATAAGGATGTCATCTACATATGCCTCAACATTCCTCCAGAATTGTTGTCTGAAGACTCGTGTAACAAGTCTTTGGAAAGTAGCACTTGTATTCTTTAGACCAAAAGGCATTACTTTGTAACAATATGTACCTTTGGTCATGGTAAAGGAGGTCTTCTCCTCGTCAGATCTTGCCATCTTGACTTGATTATACCTGAAGAAGCATCCAAGAAGTTCAACATCTCGTGACCCGAGGAAGCGTCAGTGAGTTCATCAATCAAGTAGAGAGGGTAGTAGTCCTTAGGGCAAGCTTGATTCAAGTTGTTGAAGTCGATACATATTTACCATTTCCCTAAGGCTTTCTTTACAAGTACAACATTAGAGAGCCACTCGGGGTAACGGACTTCTTTGATAAAACCTTCCCTAAGGAGCTTCTCGACGTCTTCTACCGTGGCTTGCTAACATTACGAAGAGAAATATACGCTTTTGAATCATAGTTACGGATTTAGAATTACGTATTGAGGCGATGCTCCATGGCGCTTGATCCCACTCTGGGCATGTCCTCGAGGATCGGTGAAGATATTGCTATTGCTCGCGAAACATCACATTATATCTTCTGCCGCCCGGTCGATAAATGCGTCACCGACATGCACCATCTTCTCAATGGAGTCACCGTCAGCGGATCTCCACTAGGTCCTCGGCCGGTGTTGGCGCTCCATCAACTTCACCGACTTCAAGTCGGGCCGTTCGCTGCTAGTGTCTCCATGGTCCTACCCATAAGCGGGGAAGGCTAATCTCCCCTCGACCCTCCGCCCCATTACTCGGTTGGTAACATCATGAGTAAGTGGGTATGTGGAGATGATCACCTTCGAGGCATTTAATGTTGGCTGCGCCGGGGATGATATTATAGCTGGAAGAGCACTTGATCCGCAAGAAATTGGCTCTGACGGACTTATTTGGCGGGTAACTCCCTCTGATCATAAGAAGAGGCGCACCCTCGGGTTATACCATGTTTCGAGAACCCGACCAGCGGAGTTCTTACAAGTTGGAAACCTCGGGGAGTTGAGGTCCGTTTGCTCGTAAGCATCCCGAGAATATAACATCAGCGAGAGCTCATTTGTCGAAGCGAGGACTATTCTCACCTCGAGAGTTCTCTATGATGATCCGCGGTGGCGACCGGGGAATGCGTCACGGGGAGGGCAAATTCACCCGAGGTCTTCATATGAGAATGTGATGGAGATGCCGCCCTAGGACTTGGACTTCTTCTACCGAATAGATCCCCTCGGTGCGATCAGTCATGCGGCCGTGTGACTTTCATGCCTCAGCGCTTTTCTCGCCTCCACTGTTGGTCCTCCATGATAGGTAGCTGTGCGGGATGGTAGTGATGTAGATGCCACCTTGAGGCATCTGGACCGACCTTAATCTGTTGGTCTCGCTTGCAGGAATTGATCAAGGCACCCCTTATGGATTTGATCCTTGATCTCATCCTTGAGATCGCACGACACTCCTGCGATTATGCGTGACAATATTAATGATGGAAGGAGCGATGTATTTGTCATACGATCCGGAAAGGATTCTTCAACTTAGCGGGCCCGCGTTGAGATCCTCTGGCTCTGTACTTGCATGAGGATGTTGGCCCTAGTGTCATTGAGGAGGGAAAATTTACGATATCTTATTGGTTTCCAGCATTTGTTATGTGTGAAGTTGGCCAAGAAGTACTTTTTTTTGTAGCTTTACTGCTAAAATACTCTTCTTGTAACACGGATGGATTATGTTGATTTTGTTATAAATTCTGTTATAAATGTTGATTTTGTAACAAGCATACAATTATGTGTAAGTGTTGTGTGTATGTGTATGTGTTCTATTGTGTTGACTAGTGTTACAGCTTTATGTGGAATGTTGATTTTGTGTTAACTAGTTGAATGTTGATTTTTTTTTTTTGGCTCAATTATTTTTTGAGGAAATTACACTATAAACTACCATGTAGTTTCACCTTATATCAATTCGAGGTTTGTGGTTTAAGTTTGTAGCTTAATTTAGTATACTGCACTTTACTTTCATGAGCAAAAGGTGCACGAAAACTTAGCTTAGATTAATATTTACTGATGCGGCATTAAAAAATAGAAAAAATTCAAAAAAAAAATTCAAAAAATACTAAAAACATAGGAAAATATAGGAAAATTTCTAAAAAATTCTAAACAAAACAGAAAATCCCATATACTAAAAACTCTAAAAACTTCATAAATAAAATCAGGAAATTACCAAAACAAACACAAAATCTTTAAAAATCCAAAAAAAAGATAAACTTATAAAACCCTTAGAAAATCACTTAAATTATAAATAAATAAATAAAATAAAATCTTTAAACCCAAAAAATTAGAAAAAACTTCTAAAAAATTCGTAATAGAAATTTCAAAAAATAAAAATAAAAATAAAATAAGCTTATAAATTCCCCCAAAAAAACCCCAAAAAACTTTTTAAAAATAAAGAAAAATATGAAAAAAATTTTAAGAAATGCAAAAAATCCACAAAAAAACAACAAAATACCCTAAAAAACTTAAAAAACGTAGAATTTTTTTTAAACAAGCGAGAAAATTCATGAAAAATCTAAAAATATTTGCCAAAAATTCCAAAAAATTCATAAAATCCCCCAAAAAATCCCATAATATCAAAAAAAAAATCTGAAGTTTATATATAGATTTTGGGTTCTAATTATATATTTATTTTTCAATATTTTGGGATTTTTGGGAAATTTATGGAATTTTACAAATTTTTCTAGGTTGTTTTAGTTTTTTAGGGGATTTTGTGGATTTTTTTGAGATTTTCTACAATTCTTAAAATTTTTTCAAATTTTTTCATTTTTTAAAATAGTTTTGTGCGGTTTTTTTTTGTTTTTTGGGGAACTTTCTAAGCTTATTTTATTTTTATTTTTTGGAATTTCTTGGATTACGGGGTTTTTTAGAAGTTTTTTCTATTTTTTGGGGTTTAAAGATTTTATTTATTTATTTTTGAATTTAAGTGATTTTCTTGGGGTTTTATAAGTTTTTCTATTTTTTGGATTTTTAAAAATTGTGTTTTTTTTTTGTAATTTCCTTATTTTACTTATGAAGTTTTTAGTATATAGGATTTTCTGTTGTTATAAATTTTTTGAAATTTTACTGTGTTTTCCTATTTCTTTAGTATTTTTTGAATTTTTTGTTAATTTTTTTTATTTTTTAAATGCCACATCAGTAAATATTAATGGGTTAAGTTTTTGCACCTTCTTGCTCACGGTGTAAAGTGCAGGGTACCAAATTATTACAACTTAAACCACAGACCCTAAATTGATATAGAGGTAAACCATATGGTAGCTTAGTGTAATTTTTCCTTATTTTTTTTTATGGTCTCTAGTGATGTTAGAAGCTAAAATAGGTTTGTGTGGGGCTGAAAAGCACTTGGATTGGCCAACATGAGGAGTTTTATAGTACCACCTTTTATGTGTATCTCATAATTAGTGTTCACGACTACTATAAAGTTATTGTTGGCCTCAAAAAATATTTTGGCCTCAATTAATTTTTTTTTATGGTGCGGAAAGCGGTTCAAAGTTAAAATAAGCTCTGTAATGCTCCAAAGCACTTGGATTGAGTGAGGGTTATGAGTTTTAACAATTTTGCTCGGTAAGCTATAATTAGGTTTCAGACTCCTCACAATAAAGGCTGTTGGCCTCTAATTTTTTTTTGGGTCTCAATTAATTTTTTATGATGATTTCTAATGTTGTTAGGATCTAAGTAAGTTTGTGAGGGTTTGCCAAAGCACTTGGATGGGCCAAGACATGAGTTTCGATTACGACTTTATGTGTATTTGTTAAGTAGTGTTACAAATTACTATAAAGGTACATTTGTCCTCAAAAAAATTATTTTGGCCTCAATTAATTTTTTTTGTGGTCTGGAAGGTAGTTCAAAGTTAAAATAAGCTGAAGCGGAACATCATCCCCGATCCCCAAAGAGCCGAGAGCCAACCCTGGAATGACTAAAAGTGAGGCGAGACATCATCCACGATCCCCAAAAGGCGCAGAGACAATCACTAATTACAGGCCAATCAGTCGGTAAAGGCACGCTTTCGATCAAAAATCATTACAAAGGTTTTGGCAAAACCGAGCTCCAAGAGTCCATCTCCAAACTAGTAAATGAAAACCGGTTTGCCTTTATCAAAGGGCGCTACATCCATGACAAAGCATTGTGGCCATTTGAAGAAGTCATATATATAGTATGAAGCGAAGGGGAGGTGATATCTTGATGAAGGGTGGATTTTGAGAGAAGCCTTTGGCAATGTTTAATTTGGGAATTCCTCTTCGAGATGATGCAAGCAAAGAGGATTGGACCCGAAATGAATGGGGTGGATTAAAGCTGATTCTCAAGTCATCAAAATCACGATTCCTCATCAATTAGAAGAATCCACGGGATACATCCAAGCACAAGCGGGGACTCAGACATAAGGCGACCCACTATCACGCGCTCCTTTTATCCTAGCAACAGAGATCTCCGATAATGATAAACAGAGCAACCGAGGAGCACTTATTCAGAGGAGCTACAACATAGGCGGAAGAGGGACCCCAAGCCCGGCACTATTCTCTGGACGACACCGCTAGTACTAAGCTCAGGAGAGGCCGTGGACTTTCGGACCCTAAAATTAATATTCTATCTCTTTGAGGGACTAACCGGACTCGGAATAAACTACTCAAAAAGAAAAAGCCATAATCCCAATGAGATCCTGAAATACATCCGAGGAACTAGCCTGCGATAATGGAATCTGGAATTATCGAGACTCCCTATAAAAACACCTTGGCCTACCCCTAAATGAGGAACAAGACCAGTGAGGGATGAGTGGGCGCAACTAATCGAGAGAAAATGGCTAACAAACT
Organism: Dioscorea zingiberensis; assembly: GCA_026586065.1. Classification (NCBI taxonomy): domain Eukaryota; kingdom Viridiplantae; phylum Streptophyta; class Magnoliopsida; order Dioscoreales; family Dioscoreaceae; genus Dioscorea; species Dioscorea zingiberensis. The sequence goes on along the minus strand of JAGGNH010000056.1, from coordinate 8,565 downwards.
TGGAGCACAGGAAAGGGAAAATTACTTGTTGAAAGGAAGAAGAATCACCACTTACGATACATTCCGTCCTTTCCTCAATTCCTAACCACCTGGATGGCCATGTACAAACTCGGAAGCTTAGGTCCGCAGCAAGATAGAAGCGCCATAAGAAGAGACTTCTGTGGCGAGGAGCAACCTCAGGACTCAAAAAGCCTCTGAGCTCGCAAAATGGGAGAAGCTTTGTAGACCTAAGGAGCTTGGCGGTTGGGGAATAACCAACTCTGCAGCGTTGGCGAAGGCGATCTTGAGCAAGTGGTGGTGGGAGGCTACTAAAGGTGAGAAGCTGGGTAATGTGGCAAGATAATCCTAGGAAGTACTTTACTTAACACACAAATCAACCCACACAAGAAACCACCAAGCAGAGCATCCTATTTACGGAGAGGAGTCTTAGAACAAAAGAGATTTGATCAACGCAAATCTAACTACCGCACCGAGCAAGAGGACAAACCGTACAAATTTGGCTTGAGAACGGGCTTAGCGGGAGAAAGCGCCAGGACACACTTTGCCAAATACTAACACTAGTGAGAAGGAAGACTTATCACCATCCATGAAGCCCGAGCCCAGATTCCAACAAGGCGACTTATAGCTACACCGGGACCCCTCTCCAAGGAGGCAATGGAAATGATGCAACAAATTTGGGCATACCTTAACACCAACAATGCGATGGAGAAGACTACCGTGATGGAGACTCACCTCAAACCAAGAGTTTCTTGTCAAATGCGGCACACAACTTTAGGATGGATGATAGAATCGGAAGCAACATATCACGTGATCGTTACAGGAAATAGGCTTGTCCCCTCAAGGTCAAACTCTTCGCTTTGGCTAGCAAGGGAAGACAAGCTTAGGCGGCTAGAAAACACAACAAAGCGAAGCTGGAGAGGGGCCGAACTCGAAGTACTACCTATGCAACTGAAGGCGAGAGGAAACCAGCGGCCACCTCTTACCCAATGTCCCTATGTGAAGGCAATCTGCAGGAACACTTGGACACCTCCTCCCACCCCTCTGAATCTGCAAAGATACAAGATCTATGGGTGAGGCGGCAACTCGAGGAACAAAGGAAGAGGGAGACCCGAGGGGATGGGACACCGCTAATTATGGCAATCACCGGAGCATATGGTTGGAAAGGAATAGGAGATGTTTCAACGACAAACATCGTGTTTTCAAAGAAGCCCGATCCGACATATAGACTTCCCTTTTCCTAGCGTAGTGCGAGGTAACAGCACGCCATCACGCTCTGAGCGATCCATACCATCATCAAATGCTGAGTCTCAACCTTACTAGGTAGGAGCAAGTTCTGAGACAAACCGATCACGGACTTTGAAGAAACTCGAAATGTACACCACAATCATGCGATTCACCGGCCAAAACCCACGATTTGTAATGCAAGATCCGTAAATGGATCAACAAACTCATGACAAGTTATATGTAATTTCGGCTCAACCAGGGAGCACAATCTTCAATGAAAGTGGTTTATCCACCTTATCAAAAATAAAAATAAAAAGTTAAAAATAAAGCGTATGCATTGCTCCAAAGCACTTGGATTGGCTTCAATATCGAGTTTACGCAACAATTTTATTGATAAAGTACGTAATTAGGTTTACAACTTACTATAAAGTTGTTGGCCTCTAATTCTTTTTATTATTGCTCAATTAATTTTTTTACGGTCTCTAGTGTCACATTTAGAAGCTAAAAATATAAGTTTGTGTGAAATTTTACAAAGCACTTGGATTGGCCAAGACATCAAAGTTTTAGTACCGACTTTTATGGGAATGTCTTAACTAGAGTGTTACAGCATACTATAAAGTTGTTGGCCTCAAAAAAATTATTTTGGCCTCAATTAATTTTTATTTTATTTTATTTTATTTATTTTTTATGGTCTGGAATGTAGTTCAATTTGGAATGTAGTTCAAAACTAAAATGAGTTTGTGTCATACTCCAAAGCACTTGTATTGGCCAGGACATCAGAGTTTCTACAACAGCTTTATAGGTAAGCTGTTGGCCTCTATATATATATATATATGTTTTTTTTTTGCCTCAATTTTTTTTTTTTTTTTATGGTCTTGAAGGTAATTCAAAACTAGAAAAGGTTTTTGACATCTCCAAACATAGATTATCTTCAACCAACAAACAATCAACAACCTTACACCTTGCTTGCAAAGAAAAACCTTAATCTCAACACAATTTCTTTGAATTAGTGTCAATAGAGTTACCAATACTACATTTTGACAGTTCCAAACATAGATCCTCTGTTATCAAAACTACATTTTGACAGCTCCAAAATTTTGACAGCTCCAAACATATCTTATCTATTACCAATTACATCAGGGATTGTGATCATGCAAGACAAGTGTGTTTCTTTGTCTTGATGTAAACAAATAGGATTAATAAAATGGAAAAATGGCATTCCTCCAGTATACTGCTTCAGATAAACCTTGCTTCAGAGGACCTCTCCTTCGCCACAGGGAAGTAGCTGACTCCATTGACTTATGGATCACTGTAGCCCCAAGGGGAAAGCAGTCCGCGAGGAGTTGGAGTCGATTGGCTAGCTATGGTGCTCACGGATCTTCAAGATGGATTGCGGGAGAGGAGGTTGAGTCGAGGGAGGGAGGTTAGACCTAATAGCGATTAGGTTTGAAATAAAAGATGAGATGAAATTAATTTGAAGTAGTTAGTGTAAATAATTATTATATTTAAAGTTAATGATAAAGTTGTGATTAGTTTCAAGTTAACAAACAAGTTATCGATTTAATATGACAGAGGTGCCATTTTGAGATTTAGAAAAACTTTGAGGTGTTTTTTAATAAAAAAAAAAAGTTGAGGTGCCGAATCGAAAAAGCAACGAAGTTCATGTGGGTAAAAAAAAAATTTAACCCTTATTTTTACTTGCATGTATCTATTCATATTCAACACCAGATTGTTTTGGCAGCACTTTATATTTATGTTATTAGAGTAAATAGATAAATAAAAATCCTTGTCACAGTGAAAAACAATGAAATAGAATTCCACAAGAAGTAATAATTAAGTGGGTACAAGATTGCTTAAATTGATAAATATAATTTTTATCTAAAAATCTTAAATCAACCAAGCTCTAGGATGAGTTATTGATATTTATAGATCCAAACTATATATAGATTATCCCAAGAATTCAATTCTAAATTAAAAGAAAAAGAAAAAATCAAACTTTTATAGGAAGCTCAAAACTATTGAGTTATAGCTAAAACAACCTCTTATTATAATCGTTAATTTGAAAAAATTTATATAAATCAAACTCTTATTTCAATATATTTCATGTTGATTAAGTTCTCTCAGATATATATAAGTTCAAGCTTTTTCAAACTTATCATGCAACAGTCCTAACTAATTCATCCTGCCGCTGCAGTTGCACCAGGGACTCCTCCGCCACCGCCACCTCCTCTCTCCGGTCGTCAGCAACCTTCCTAAGTTCCTCTATAAGCTCAGTCAAGATCTGACTAGAAGAACCACCATCTCTCACAGCAGTCTTGGCCATCCTCCCAAACATCTCCACCTTCTCCCTCATCTCTCCATCACCCATCATCTCCCTCACTCCCTTCTCCACCACCTCTCTCCTCACCACCCCATTCTCCCCGGCAGCGTTGTCTATCCTTATCCCTACACGCAGCTCCTCCACCAAGAACTTAGCATTGAGCCTCTGCTCAGCAATCATAGGCCATGCAAGCAATGGCTTCCCGGCGGCAATGCTCTCCAACGCGGAGTTCCACCCACAATGACTCACAAAGCCCCCAACAGCCTCATGCTGCAGAACGGCACTCTGCGATGCCCATGCAATGATCTTCCCCTTCTTTCCGGCGGCCTCCGGCCGCCGGAAAGACACATCTCTTACAACCCACAAGTAGTCCCATCCGGCCATCTCCAACCCATGCGCCACCTCCTCCAACTGCTCCCTCTCTACATGAGCCTGTGTTCCGAACGACACATACACTACGGATCCCTTCGGCTTCCCGTTTAGCCAACGGAGACACTCATCATCATCATCTTCATCGGTCTTATCGATGTTGTTGAGAAGAGATAATGGTCCGATGAGCCATGCGCGTACGCCGGCGGGGAAGAGAGATTGGAAGCGGTGAGAATAGTCGGCTTCGAGGTCGGTGAAGCTGTTGATGATTGATCCCCAGCTGTGGTCGTCTGCTTCTGCAGCGGCCAACGTGAACTGGGTTGAAGGGATGTCGAGATCAGTGATGTGTTGTACTTCATCTGGGAGGTCGGCTAAAGATACCTTCAAATTAGAGTCAGACATGCCCGGAATGGATAATGGGTTCATTTTGAAATCAACTTTGTTGGTGTTGGTGATGATGTATTTGGTGATGAACATGGAGAAGGTGGACATGCCGTGGAAGGTGAGTCGGGGGACGTTGAAGTGTTGACATGAGGGGAGAGTCCAAGGGAGGAAGAAGTCGGAGATGAGGCAGAGAGGGAGGGAGTTGGAGAGTTGGAGGGAATGGAGGAAGTGAATTGGAAGTGGGGGCGGAGGAGGGAGGTGGCGGACATGAAGGCGGGGAAGAGGGAGAACGAGGGAGGAGATCGGTGGACTCCACACCGGCGGGGAGGAGAGGGAGGAGGGGAAGGGAGGGAGGTAGAGGTTGACGGAGGGAGGGAGGTGGCGCCGGAGGGAGGGGCGTTGCCGGCGGTGGTGAGGATGGTGACGTGGAGATGGTGGTGGGTGGAGAGGAAGCTGGCGAGGTGGAGGAGAGGGATGGTGTGGCCTTTGGCCATGAATGGGAACATCACTACATGATCCTTAATGCCGCCCATGCCTTCTTAATTTGGGTTTTCAGATCGATGTATCAATGCAAATTATACAATGAATGAGCCTCTTTTTATAGGCTTCTTAAAACTATATATTATAAGAATTACTAAGATCTTAAATTATAGTATCAAGTTTTTTTGGTGTGTAAAATGTTATTTGGTAACAATCAATTTAAGTTTCCATATTTGATTTTATTTATTTATGCTAAAATTTTTGTGGAGAGTAATGAAACGGACCCACCCGCAAAGAATAAAAAATGAAGGAGTTGTTCCTTAGGGAACCCCTATGATTTCTGATCACTATGATTTATATTTTAAATATTTCTGATTTCAACTGGCAATTAACCCACACCCACATAAGTTGCTGGATACTGTCACCTTGGATGTAGTCCTTTTTTTCTTTTTAAGATATAATTACTCAAATTATTTTAATATTTAAATTTATCTATGAAAAGACATGATGGAGCATGTGATTTGAATTTTAATTTTTTTTTTTAATTATAATTTATATTATTAATTGTCAGAAATTGACCCACCATAAAAAAAATGAACTCCTTGCTAATTTGTAAGAATAAAATTCAATTGAAAATTTCATGTACTAATAATTTTTTTTGAATAAATTATAAACTTTAAAAGAAAATTTATGTAAAAAAAAGTAAATATCAAATTTCTTCATAAACTTGATTTATTTTTATATTTTTGAAATATTTATTATGGTTTATGTATTAAAAAAATTAAAAATTTTATATTTAAATTCGAATATGTGATATCTCTAGTACCTCTTTACACATAAATAGCAGTGAAGGCAGACATGAGACATCACATCACATGCAAAGACAAATACTTATTTGGGTGTTTGGAAAATATCTAGAAGGGACATCACTTGGACATTATATAATCTTCATCCACGGGACTAGAAGTTATTTTTTCTTTACAAAATATTATTAAACATACCCTTCGTTGAATTGTTATTCTGGTATCACATTACAATTAATTTTTTTTAAAGTATATCTATATCTATATAAAAAAATTTGACATTTTAAAAAATATATATTAAAAATAAAACTTTTTTAAGCAAAAAATAAATAAATCGCGTATTTATTAAAGATGATAAAAAAGTGATGCTTTTATCGAACCATCTATTACAATGGAACCATATGTACATGAAGGATCTAACTCAAAGCCAAAATTGAGTTCATTTTACAAAATACTGATTTACTAGTTTTAGGAATATGGCAAATAGGAGGTGTGTTTGCTTTTCTTTTGTTTGTCGGATGTGTTTAACCATGCTCTTTTGAGTTTACTTTCTTGTAGCACCTATAAAAGGGAATTCAAAAAAATAAATTTTTATTAATAAAAATAATAATTTTTGTTATTTATGAATCTTTTATATTTAACTTTCTAATAATCTTTCAATATCAATTAATTCAGAATTTAGAAAACATGGAAAGACACAAAATTGATTTTTTTAGCAGCATTTTTTTAATGCCCATGAGTACTCTGCTACTTTTGCTGCCATGAGCGGGAGATGACGTGATAGTGTGAGGTGGCCTGGCTCGTTTCTCTCTCTGCTCTATATATATAGGGGATTTATGATATATGCATATTACAGTAGGTAGGCGCCTTGTCAATAGTGAAGCCGGCCGCTTTCCCCATTATATACATTATCTCTATGATAATATATAGTTATATATATATATATATATATATATATATATATACATTATCATAGGAATATGGATGCTATCAAATTATTAGATAAAATGAGAGAAAATCACTATGTTTCTGATATATACTCCTCCACGAATGTTCCTTTTCGTTAAGATAATTTCTATAAAAATTCAGTAATTGCTTAATATTTACTGAAAAATTCAAGATAAATGTAAATGTTTTTAACCATAATTAGAATTTTAACGCAATGATTAAAACTTAAAATTCTATACATCCCACTGCAGTTATAGGCATTGGAGTGTTTCCCCGCTTTTCGCCCTAACCTCGGTGACCCTCATAATAATTTCATTATGGTGAATCATTTTCAGAGCTATTTGATTGTGGGGTATATAAATAATAAAAAATATTTTATAAGAGTTTGCGAATAAAGGGGGGGAATCCTGCCCTGCGCGCCGGATAATAGAACAAGGGATCGAGTAGGAGTGATAGTGTTTTTTTTCCTTGTAAATTGGTTTCTCATTCCTAATTTCTCTCAACTTGAAAATGGCCCGGCAGTCATATATTGCGTGACATAAAACAAGAAAACGAAAATCAACGTGTGGTCGAAGTCGTATCTAATAAGTACGTGAGAATAAATGTATGCAACTTAATTAGCTTATTTTTCAATGCTATCTTAGTTTATATCAACATAAACATTGCTCACCAGATGTTTGCCTTGGCTCTACCTGTCCCTTCATCACAGCTTTTCTTTATTTGTTTTATGCACTCCCTGCTTTCCTTGTTTGTTTTTCCTTAACTGTAACGTTACAAGTTGGTTGAATTAAATAATCAATTTACCACCTTTTTTTCTTTTTGTTATATTAGAAGACTTGTTTTAATCATGTTTGACTACTTGTTTCTAGTTATTCTGACAGGTCATGGTCATGAATCTAAAAGCCCTTCATCTGTCGATAGAAAAGGGTAGTAACTTCTAATGCAACTTACAAGCTACAGAAAGACGAGAGATCAAGGAGTTTCAACTAATATATCTGCCCCAACTAGTTTTAATACGTATAAAATCCAAATAATTATCTTTCTTTCTTTTTCATTTAATATAAGATTTCCCAAGCACTTTGACCATACTGACTCATGTTATACAGAAATAAAAACCCACCTGTTTTCATTTTAATAAAAAATATTGAACTGGATATTATATTTGATGAGTGGCGTACAAAGGCGAGGAGAGAATCCAATGTGAATGGCACCCATCTCATCTACAATTTGGAAGACCTAAAAAACTTGTGCCCTTTCCTCAGGGGAAAGGGACAGCTTCATGGGCGTCAAAGAGGTATAGGAGGCAAGGGTGTAATCACAAAGTTGCGAGAAAACCATGCTTGGAGGAGTGTATTAAAAGGATTCGGCGCAATGAGATTAAAGATCCGAAGCTGCATGTGATCACGAGGAGTTGGATCCAACCATCCCAATCTCAATCTCTAAGGTAATGAGTGCAGAGCAATTGCCCCTCAACAAATCGTGCTGGTAAAATCTTGGTCCACTCATCCGATGGATTGTGCGTTAAGTTCTAAGCAAAAGAAGGATTAATCCAAGCCACATACAAAGATCCGGTTGGCCGATGATCCTGACCGCTCATCATGGGCCTTCCCTCGGAGTAAGATTCTAGGCAAATTGATTAAAATCCAATTGTTAAATGCCGAGCATCGATACGTAGCCGCTTATTTGATCCAACCGCTAGCGGACCGAGGCTTGAGTACGATGAAGATACCGGTCCATTCATTTTCCACCGGCAGATCACGGATAGTTCATCCGGACGTCCCGGTAGGGCTAACTCATGGAAAGAGGCGTTGAACGCATTACTCTTCCTCCCTTCCCCAATGCACCGCGCCGCCATGAGGAGCCGTATCTTCCTCGCGTGAATCACAGGGGGGAAGGCCAAAAAGGCAAGTAGAGTGAGAGGATTTGATCAGCTGCCGTGTATGATCTCCCTCTTTTGATCAATGTGGATTGACTACGCTCGGGATTCCTTCGCCATAAGCCCTTTAAAAAAGGAGAACCTCCTTCCAAACCCTAGTC